>JAFBJU010003052.1:73553-83949 GCA_016785305.1 Colistium nudipinnis | reverse complement strand
CACACACACACACACACACACTCGAGCATCATTTCACGGAAAAAATCAGAGTAAGGACAGCGGATTAGCAGCCAGTTAGTGATGAATACATTATCTCTTGTTCGGTCATTAGTGGGAACATCACCATTTAACATGAATATTCACCACCTCACACCACAGTCTGTATGGAAAGTGTACGGCTCGCTCTGTTGCATGTAACCGACAGATATGTGCACAGACTGCTCCTGAACACTTCCCCATCTGCGTTGGGGAGAAGGTGGGATGAAAAACTGCCGTTAGTTGAAAGTAAACAATATGTGGCACGACACAATCTGCGGTAAATAACACGCATCACATCGCGTATCTTATTAGCTGAAAATACTTGGTGAGAGAGTGATTCAACTTCCCATACTCTGTATTCTTTAAACCCCTTTGAATATATTTTATAATCAGCAAATGATCATTTCAAATGTTCCACACCTGTGAGTCTGATTGATCCACGAGAGCAAAACATCTGTGACTCTCACTTCCCTTATTCTTTCCATTCTTCCCCCTCTCCTGTGACTCCGCCCCTCTGCCACTGCGTGGACCCGCCTCCCTCTGCAAAAGGATGAGGCCCGAGGGAACGGGGGATTGACAAGCGAGATACCGTGACGGGCACGCGCGTGCACACGGGAATAAAAGTACATAAGAAGGTCGCCGCACACACACTCACGCACTCACAAACAGGAGTGTGCGTTAACACACACTCATAGATGATTGGCAGGCATGACAATAGTCCGCGACACGCCAATGACTTCCTGTCATGATGTTTGACTGGATGCACCCCACCCCTAAATATGCGCTCTTTAATTATAAAACAATAAGATGCAACGTCTGGTCAGAATATAGAGTTTGTTCTATGTGTGTGTGTGTGTGTGTATATACTGTGTATATAATTGACCGTATATATATATATATATATATAACTTTACATCCCAGAAGTATTTTAATGGTGTTTTAATTTCGTACGGACTACTCCATCTAAGGTGCATTTTTGCAACCCTGAAACCACCTCAGATTATCTGCAAATTATTTGTGATTTAATAGTTTTAACCAATCACAGAGTCTCTCTCAAATTACAGGGGCCAAAGTAAGTCCATCTTCTATCATCAGCCCTCCTTTTCATCGACACACCACATGCGCACATTCAAACACACACAGGCGTACAACGTGAAGGGACCTAGGCTAATAGGCCTAGCATGGAGCTCCGGCATAATAGACCCCACAATGGAGCTAGTCAGTCCTAATGGGCCCCACCGTGGTGATGGGCTAATGGTCCCAGCGATGGAGCACTTTAAGTCCAACACAGACACGGCATTATGACCGAGTGGAGAGAGAAGAGGATAGAGAAAGGGGAAAGGGGGCAAACATGCGGAGAGTCTAAATATAGGCACTAATAAAAGATTGTTTTATAAATTAAAAGAAAATGATGTTCAGCGAGGATGGAGATCTAATTGAAATCTTCCCTTTTTTTTCTCCTGAAGTTTGGGGAAGCAACAAATAGTGTTGGTTGTTGAATTTTTACGTTTTGCAAGCAACAACCAGCTGGGCAAGATGAGGCTGAGTAATGCAGTGCATGATTAAAACCAGGCCACCGTGCCTTTACGATTAGAGATTCTCATAAATTCACACGTTTTATATCCGAAAATGAACAGCATGCGCATATAATTTACAACCCGCTGCACGTCACATAAATACGATTGCACTGGCAACAACTTGGCTCGTCCCTCTCTGGCTCTGAGAGACCATGTCCTCCTCCAATCTCACCTAATAGATTAGCATATTTTCATTTGGACAGTCTCTTCTATCCTTTCACAGCAAGCCGCGCGCACACACACACACAAAAACACACACACACACGATATTTCAGCTCCACAACCATACTCTCAACCCGTGTTAATTATATTCGTAGTCCATTAGGTTGTGGTGGCAGGTATAGATCTGTGTGTGCAATGTCCAAAAATGTCATTGAATACATAAAATACCTTGAACAGAAGAGAGATACACAGATCAGAGGGAAGGAAAGGGTCACACAACTACAGTCACATCCACAAACACACACACAGTCTGAAGATTCACAGCATTTGTGTGCCAAGGCGATGACAACCATCTGACAGTGTGACCAATCCTGTTTTATCACCACATGAATATTCATAATGGTAGGAAGACAACAACCCTGCACGCACGCACACACACACACACACACACACACAAACGCACACAAATGATTGGCACGACTGATTGGCAGGTGGCAGCGGTTCAGATGACACAGCCAGCTGTGTCCTCTAAAGCCCATTTACCACAAACATTCACAGTCTGCCTTTTTTTCGGGTTATAACAGTGAATGTCCATAAATACATTAAACTTCCTTCACTTCTGCTGCCTCTCTTGTTCAAAGTGAAAAACTAAACTTTAATCCGGCCTTTTTTGGTGATTACAGTTTAATTTTGGAGAAAATACCAGTGAAGCGAGTCCCTCTATAGGAGAGAAATACACAATTGGAACATTACAGCAAATAGTTCTAGTATTTGTCTTTAGTGCCGGTGCATGGATGGAAACATAAAGCAGTTGTTGGTGAAGAAGTTTTTTTTTTTTTTTTTTTTTTCCAAATGGGTGAACTGACAAATAGAAATACATTTGCCAGTGTCAAACAAGAGGAGTCTGGGTAAGGTTGAGCATGCCCCAAACCCTGCTCCATTAGAACCAATCACAGCCGGCCATGTGACCAATCAGTGGCTCGCCTCAGATTGAACTGGACTGAATAGCACCAATTTGCTTCTCTCAGTCGACCACCATTACACGCAATCAAACGCAGATAGGGAGATGGAGCTGGAGGGAGCACAGAGAGGGGAAAAAAAATGAAATGATTTTAAAGATCGGGGAGGAGGACGGATTGAGGGAAAGAAAGAGAGAGATTACAGATTTATGACTATAAATACAAAAAAAAAAAAAAGCAGAGGAGGATGGGAAAAATGATCAGTGGCCTCTAATCAAGACCCTCTGGTGCTGAGGAGAGATGGGATGGAGAGGAAAGATCCTCACATATATCCTCGGGTGTGTTATATGGTTTCTTAAAGCACTTAAGGCAATAAGTGCTCAGGGAATTAAGTTGTTGAGATGAAAGGACGGACGGAGAGGTAGGAGCATAGTGGGGAGGCTTGGTGCGATTTACATGGGCGTGTCCAGACCGTAATTAAAGAAAGAGACGACGGTGTACACACGTGTGTGTGTGTGTGTGTGTGTGTGTGTGAGAGAGTGTTCCTGACAGTAACTACAAACAAACCAACACAAAGAGCAGGTAAAAAAAACATTTCTGCTGAAATAACTTTTTGAATGAAACGCTCAGTTGTCCGTTCCATGAAAATAATATATTTTTTAAATAGATTTCAACCTATCTGCTGCTATGACGTGATGTGATGCTTCAAATGTGACACATGACGGAATGTGTGATTTTGACTTGACTTGACTGTGATATTTAACTCAAGAAAATAAGGGGGTGAAGAAAAGCAACATAGAGTCCACATAACAGATATACGTATCAAAGTGACAACATTTTCTCCACTATCAGTGAACTTTTCTTTGCATGGACATCAACGTAAATGGGTTTAAGTACAAACAGCCAATAAGAGAGGAAACCCACAAAGTTGTGTTTGAGGGAAAACAAGGTGAGAAAAAGGTGAAAGAAAAAGTGGATACTTTCAAACTTGTGCGAGTGCAGCAATTAAGTGGCATTAGTGCATATCTGTCTAACTGCCTAATATTTCACTTAAAAATAACATGCACTTCTGAGATGTTATCACAAAGATGACTGGAAGCGGCTTTGGTGAGTGGATTTTTTTGAAAAGCGGGCGACTGTGTTCTGAAGCTCAAATTGCTACAAAGTGTTTTTCCTTGAGATCCGCATCTGTGTAATGGTCATGTGAAATCCCCATTTCAGGAACGACCACGGTTAAAAAAAAACAACAAAAAAACTACACACAGCAACATGATATGAGATAGGTGTGGCACACTTGACCCCCTTGCACCCTGGACCATATGAAATAGTTGGGACTCTGTGGGGCACCACTCCCACAGTGAACTTTGTGGGTCTGTGAGAATGTGATAGTGTGTTTCAAAAGACCTCTGTGTTTAATGGTTCATTTTCCTTATGAATACACCAAGTGTGCAGAAATGTTAGGCCTATAGAAAATATACACATATAGGTAGGTGTGTGTGTGTGTGTGTGTGTGTAAATCCCAAAAACACGTACTCACCTCAGGAGGCCAAATCCTATTTTCTTGCTCTTCTTCTCCGTCTCCTCCGGCTCCTCCACTTTCTTTTTCTCTTTCTCTTTTCCTTTCCCCTTGTTCTTCTCTTTCTTCTTTGTTTTGGCTTTCTTCTTCTTGTCTTTTTTGCCTTTCTCCTCCGTCTGATCCCCCACTCCCTGGCGGGATGAACTACTGGCGGGGGTGTCACGGCCTGAGCTGAGGTCTGAGCCATCATCTGGAGGGAATTATATATATATATATATAAAAAATAACCATAATTAGAATAAGCAGGTCAAAAATGTGTGAAAGAAAAGTCAAAGTACACGTGAAAGGAAAAAAACTTTGATTTTTTTCCCCCACTACCATCAGTTTGTTAGATTTGAAACAGTTTAACCAGAGACTCCAAATGGCCGCGCGCCCATCCAACTTTCTCTACTCCCCATTTACACGGCAGATTTATTAACTATCGCGTGAATGAAATAACACATTGGGAAATAAAGAAAGCTAAAATGTTCAAAGTGTGAACAGCAACGCCTCATTACTTCTTCGGCAGACTGGAGCTTTGGTCTCGAATAACAATGATCTCATTCACACACACATGCACAAAGGGAGAGGGAGAGAGAGAGAGAGATAGCACATGTCAGATTTTATAAGATAACAAAACCAAATTAGTCTCTTCAATTGAGAATTAACTTTGTCTCGATATTCACTTCATCCTTAATTACAAAGACTGTCTTCCAAACTGATAGAAATGTAATTGTGTGTTCGTGTGTGTGTGGTAGTTTTGTCCTTTATTAGCCGTCACATAAATGGTTGAAAGCTGAACATGACAACAGTGGCCAACGCTGTGACCTCTACAAATGATTTATTTTCCTCTATTTGTATGTTAATAACAGCAGGAACGTTTGTTATGACCAACATTATATTAGATTTGACTAATCTGGATTGAAAGTGTCAATTATGTTCAAGAAACATAACACTGTAACGAGCCATCATACTTTATGAAATCAATCACTGGACTACTTTCCTCAACATAATATTCTTAAAAAAAAAAAACGGAAATAAATACCAGAATGACATGAAATATAGCACAAATCTTCTCTTCCATTTTCAGCTGTGTTTTAGTAGCTATTGCGTGGGATAGAAATCCCCCAGAAACCACCACGGAAAGACGACTGCTCTTCAACCATTGTAGGGATGGATATGTGTGAGGATGAAAAAATTATAGGAAAAAAAAAAAAGAAAAAAAAAGAAGAATGAGGCACAAAGGAAATGAAAGGTAACGTGTGTGGGAAAAACAGGAAGAAAATGTCAGAAACAGCTATTCACCATTATAATCCCACCCTGCTGACCTATGACATCAGAGTCAGACTCAACGCAATGGTTCCTTTTGAAAACATTTACTGGAAACCTGGAAGCATTGTGGTATTAACTGGATCCGACACACAATGCACCAGCTACACATGAACCCAGATTAAATGTTAAATTCACCGTCCACATCCTCACATGGGGTGTCAATAAAACAGCTAATCCACTTCGGCGAAAAAACATGACAGGTGTTACATGTTCGGGATTAACGTTGGACACGGGTAGCGAAGGTATAATTCACAACTCAACAAAGTAGAAGAGAGGGAAAGGAAAGACACACACACACACACACACACACACAAACACACACACAGGCGGATAAAAGAGGGAAGGATCTTCACAAAACTGTTATCTGTCAATTAACAGCAGCTCTCCAAGTGTTGAACGTTCGGAAAGATGGTGACAGATGCGGCCACTGTGCGTGCGTGTGTCTGTGTGTGTGTGTGTGTGTGTGGTGTTGACATGGCCTATTAGTCCTATCCGGTGTGAGAGTAGTGATCTGAAACAGCCCGACTCATTACTCTGGTGCTGACTGATAAGAGTTTGCTGCTAATAATGCAGCTGGGGATTGGAGCGCGGCCCCTGGTGAAACAAACCCAGGCGCGGCCGTTTAGCCCCTGGATAAATATTTCAACCGAAAGCCCCAACTCAACATCAGGGTGCGACCCACTGTGATGAAAGTGCTGCTGCTGAGCTGCTTCATACGTGCTGACAACTTCACGCGTGACGTCCTTTTAACTATCCATGTCAAAGCCAGTCATTTTGGAAACATGTGGCGGTATATTAGTATTGTCCTTGTCAAACTAAAGAGTTGTCATTCAGTCTTTATCAACATTTTTTGAAATATCGCCAGCTGTGATTTCACTGCCAAAAAAAAAAGCGGGTGTTTGCTTTGTGTAGCGGTTTCCCCGCACACGTGAGCACCAAAGCGGCACACGCCACCTGGCCTTTTTTCAATCTCACCATCGTCATCCTCCGGCGGCCCGTCGTAGGATTTATCGATGGCTGCCCTGAAGCTCTCGTTGCATCCTCTTCCCCTGACCATATTTGGGCGGGGGCGGTGGAAGGGGAGGAGCTCGTTCTTCCTGTTGACCTCCGACATGGCCGTCTGGAGACTCTCCAGCGAACTGGACTTCTTCAGGCCGAGCGTGGGGCCCAGCTCCACGGGACTGGATGGAGCTGAGGTGTCAAGAGGGAGAGACAGAAAGTGAAATATGCTTAATGACATAACTCTACTTAAATGCGGTCATGCACTGCAATACTGGGACAAGTCAAACAAAGAGCCTGGAAAGCATGGATGCGGTTGGAAGTCTCATCCGGGGCCATTTAGCAGGTTTATCTCTGATGTACCTGGCTCTGATTGGTTTAAATCCGAGCCGGGGGGGCCGCGACATGTCTGAGCTCCGGAGTGCAGAAAAAAAAACAGTGATGCAGTTAACCGAGCTGTTGTTGAGTTTGTGATGGATGTGAAGTCGGCTTCACCGTTACCCGTTCTCCATCCATCATCTCAAGTATACTGAGAGAGATATTACTGAGGGAGGGAGGGATGCAGCAGGGAGGATGATGAAGGAGAGGGTAATGTATAAGATGACGGTGGGAGGGGGGGGAGAGGGGAGGTGAGGTGGGAAAGATCAGACAAGTGAAGGGAAGATAAGTTGTGGTGAAGCATCGTAGTGGGAGAAAATAATCCGGACAATGTCTGGAAAGAAAAAAAAAAAACTCTTGTAGTGGACTTTTTTTTTTAAGATTAAACAACGTGGGGACCCGGCCCACGGGTGAGGAGTGGAAAAACAAAAAAGAGCAGATAGAAGGCTAATATGGGGCTCCGGTTTAGCGCGTCACCGTGCGACACCTTGGACACGGGGGACACCGACGGGGGAGGAGAGGGACGCGAGCGACCACCACAGGGAGACGGCAAATTAAGTTCCCCTCCACGAGGATTTCCAACGTGACAGAGAGGGAGACAGAGAAAAATTGGAAGCAGGGAGGAAGGCTGGGCTTCCTGCCAGCTCAAAATACTGGTAACACAAACACACATACACACACACACACACACACACACACACACACACACACATTTTGGATTCCTTGCTGGCTCTGGCTTGTCGATACGATGCCACTTTGATTCATGATAGCCCAAACCTGCATCACATTAGCTAATGATTCCCCATACACACATGACTGCTCCGTGTGTGCGTTTATGTGTGTGCGTATGTGTGTGTGTGGGTGTACGTGTGTGTGAGCAAAAGAGATGAGAGGGCTGATGTGGCCTCCACATCTATTTAAACAATCATTAACCAAACACACACGCGCGAGCGCGCGCGCGTGCGCACACACGCACACACACACACACACACACACACACACACACACACACACACACACACACACACACCGTGTGTGCGTTTATGTGTGTGCGTGTGTGTGTGTGTGGGTGTACGTGTGTGTGAGCAAAAGAGATGAGAGGGCTGATGTGGCCTCCACATCTATTTAAACAATCATTAACCAAACACACACGCTCGTGCGCGCGCGTGCGCGCACACGCGCGCACACACACACACACACACACACACACACACACACACACCAATGCATAAAGTGTAATAACACACACGGAAACGTATACACATGCATAATTTAAGGCGGCTACTAGGAGAGGAGATGGACAAGGGCCATAACTCTCGTCCATAAACAGTACACATGACATCCAGATGCACAGTGAGACAGTGAAAGTGCAATGTGCTATGTGATTAAAAATACACCGAATGAACCCCCGCGGTGAGTCCGCACGTTCGTTTGATACAACGGAACAGACACACAAGTGAAACATAACACAAAGTTTTGGCTAATATGTTAACGTGACAAAAACGTTCAAAACTCAAACTATATGCAAATGCACAGTGATAAACAAACAAACAAAAAAAACATCACTACACTACGTTAAATGTTGCAGACGTACAATCATGAAACAGATACACACCGACAGTGTCGCAGACGCATCTGTTGACACACATTTGTTGAGTTTTGTCTACACAACCACTGCCGATATTTTCTACACCATGTGTCAAAACTCAAACTCTTGTTAAACAGTGAAGAAACACGCCTAAACATGAGCACCATTAATAACCCACTTTATTGACTTCCATAAAGCCTTTATTTAAGGTTTAATCTGTCATAATTGATCTTTGGCACAAAGCTGTCTTCATTCTCGGGAAAAGAGAAATAAATAAAATCTATATCTAAAGACACATGCATGCAAAAAACGAATCAGCGCTTTCAGGGTCTGAGAGTGGCGTGCAATGTCAAAAAAAACGTGATATATGCCCAATTCATTAGCTCGAAGGACTGTGGATTAGAGCTGCCAGTTACATTTGAACCAAGGCCACGAATGAACTCCTCATGAATCATCTGGGACTTTTGATGAAATATTCCTTTTATTCACATTCCTGAAACTCTTGGTGCCGACCTGCTCGCCGCTGCCAACAACATTCTCACAACACGAGCAGAATCAAAGTCAGAACAGAAACGGACATTTTCCTGACACTGACAATAAACTCATAATTCAGCGTACTATGGACTCGGGACATTTCTAGATTTTTTATATTTATCATATTATTCTCAAGGATTAACGTTCATTCTCCACCGGGGAATCTACAAAGTTAAAAGGGAAACTGCAATCGCCTTAGTACGTGTAGTATATATATAAATAAAGAAGAGTAATTGGTATTTTCAGGGGCAGTGACCTCTGAGTCCAAACTTGTCTGACTGCAGAAGGTTGGATTTATAGGATAATTTAAACTGTGTTTAAAAAAAAAAAGAAAAAACGCAAAGTGGTGTTGGTCTGCGTTATTAGGGCATTAATGGTTTACATTCAGTACACACACACATGCACAGACATCCACATACACACAAAAACACACACTTGCTCCCTTACACACAAAGCATTTTGCTGCGAGTAGCAGGATTTGTGTCATAAATGTAATTACTGCTGTCCAAGTGTAAGATGATAGAATTAAGCTGCTTTTAAAGAGAGAGAGAGACAGAAGGAGGAGGGGGAGCGATAGGGCGAGGGCGAGAGAGAGAGGAGGGATGACAAGACAAGAGTAATAACAAAGTAGTGGGGGGGGGGTTGGCAAAGAAAAACAGACACTGAAAGAACTGTACAGAAGAGGAACAAAGGGAGCAGGCACGGGAATGAACGGAAGAGGATACAGAAGTGACTACTAGACAGAGATGGAGAGAGAGAGAGAGAGAGAGTGTAGGAGAGAAGAAAGAAAGAAAACATTCAAAACATCAACACAACGAGAGAGCCAGAGCCAAGCTGTCCCACGGCTCTGCTGTTGGCAACGAGGCAGCCGGGCGACTTTCAAAGTCAAACTCGCACTGCAGCTCAGCAGCCAGCACAGTCAGCAAGAGCAGCCGCTTCGTTCAGCGTTCTATTTATACACCAAAGTACAAGCAGGAAACAGGATATACACCTGCTGTCGCTGGTCTAGTGTTTGAAAAATAAAAAAATGAGAATTACAACCCACCCAGCCCGGCAAATAGAGCAGGACATATGCTGACATAAGCTACATTTACTTGTGTAAAATGTGCGTGTGTGTGTGTGTGTGTGTGTGTGTGTGGAGGTTATGGTGGTCAATTTCTTAGAGGAAAAAAAAAAAATGATATGAATGAAAAAACATGATTAGTCAGTATTTATTGGTTTCTGTTTTAGCTTGATGCAGCATTGAACAGAAGCAATTTAATGAAAGATAATA
>JAFBJU010003052.1:70000-73498 GCA_016785305.1 Colistium nudipinnis | reverse complement strand
ATGTATATAAAAACAAACATGTTTCTGTTTCATAATAATGGAATATTATTTTGTACTTATTTATTTTTGTTGGCCATTGCAGATATACAGTATACTGTATATATAAAAATGTCTTATTTGGCCAGGAGCTCCAGGCAGTCCTCCTAGGGTCAAGTTGTAGATTACACATATGAGGGACAGTTGCATCTCTGGAGTGCCCCGACACACAAAACTGTATGAAAATGAATCCATCACAGCGACAGAAACAAATGGCCTCCGTCTCTCTCCGAGCATCACACGAGGAGCAGCAGAGTAAATGTCAGTGATCGGAGTGCGGCGACAGATTGAGATGAAGAGCCGCACCAGCCAGAAACGACAGCGCCGACCATCTCCTGATTACTGCTCACCTTTATTGGCTTACTGGTGGAGATGGAGGCCAGGTCAAAGGTCATTCAATATAGGGCGAGGCAGCCAGGAGCAGATACGGGGAAGAAGTGTGCATCAAAAACACACAAGACAAAGACGGCGCACAAACAACACTCAGGGTATTTAAGATGGAGCATGTGCACCTGGTTGTAAAGAGCTTATGTGTGCCGTGCGCGCACACACACACGCTGCTCTCCTTGTGACTAATTAATCCATCAATCCACATCAGCCTAACGAGGCGGCTTTCAGGTTAATTCCACGGCAGAGTCCTAAGAGCCGGAAACAATGGAAAAACTGAGGGGAAAAATAAACGAATGAGTGAAAATCCCCCCCCCCAAAGAGAGAAACCCCCCCCCCCCCCCCAAAAAAAAAGACAGATGAAGAGAGAAGTGAAGAGACAATGGCAGAGAGGAGACCGACGGGATAAAGAGAGATGTGTCTCTCTAAAGTCTGGCACAGCTCGTCAGTGTGCGACTGTTGTCAAAGTCAAAGTTCCACTGGGGAGACATTCAGACAATGGACCGCACCAGTCTCCCTCAGCATCACACTGGCCCCCTGACACTGACACACACACACACACACACACACACACGCACACACACACACACACACGCACACACACACACATACACGCACACACACACACACACACACACACGTCCGTTCTAAGCTCCTCTGCCTGTTTGTCAGTCTCTAAGCCTGAATGGCGTTGGCAAGAAAAAAGAGTGAAAGAGAGCCAGAGAGAGAGAGCAAGAGAGGGAGGGAGAGGGAGGGAAGTGGAGGGGGAGAGAGAGAGAGAGAGAGAGAGAGAGAGAGAGAGAGAGAGAGAGAGAGAGAGAGAGAGAGAGAGAGTTGGTTAAGGAACACATAGAAGAAATGAAAATATATATAAAAGTATAGACAGATGAGACTTATTCCAAAGAAAAAAAAACAAAAAACGAAACCCTTCTGCCAATCATCACATCTGCAGGAAGCATGAGCTGGGACCATTAAATTCTCACACACATTTTCAAGAACACAATACACACCCACACACATGCCCCCCCCCCCACACACACACACACCCAGAGATCATCACTTTTCATCATCCCTGCACCGCCATTTATTTTCACAAGGAAATATCTCTTCTCTGCACTGATTAGAAGACGCACACACACAGGCGTGCACACACACACACACACACACACACACACACCCATGCACGCAGGCACACACAGACACACAATGACAGATCCAGGCCGTCCCATCACCAAAGGAAAACACGGTGAAAGAAACACAGCTGCAACCGTTCACTTTATGTCCTGTCAGCACATTCTGGATGTGTGTGAGAGAGACAGAGAGGATGATTCTCACTCACAGACTGATACATTTTCTTTTTATTTTATTTCTATACCTCAGTTATTTTTCATTTCTGCAATATATCATAACTTGGATGGTTTCTACTGGAAACTTCATTTGCAGCAACTGTCGCTTCATCTTATTCCCTCTTCCCCGGCTTTTTGATTCGATTTATTATTGGAATCATCAGGCGCCTGTTACTCGGTGCCACCACGGACACGGGAGGCATGTCTGACCACAAACACACACACACACACACAAACGCACACAATTCAGTGTTGTTTATCCAATCTCCTATTTCCATCACTTTGCGTCTCAGATTTTATGAAATGTTATAATAAAATACGACATCTTCCAAGATTCTTATTTTCCACAAGATGACGAGACTTTCCATGATCCGTACAGTAATAGCGTGCGTGCGCGTGCGTGTGTGTGTGTGTTTTTGTGGTGTAGATGCCCAGTGGTTTCTCGGGGTGTGGAGAGACAGACCGTAGCTGGAAGTGAAAACAGCATTCCCAGAAATCACTGGGTGTAAAGCTGTTCACTTCCAGGACCCAGCCCGGCGCAGCTGTCTGATATCCCAGAGCTAAAGCATTTTGGCGATAAAGAATACATGAGAGAGGAGGTGGGCTGGTGTAAAAAAAAAACTAAAGAAAAGAAAAAAAAAAAACGTTGAGCTTGCCAGGCACACAGTCTTCAACAACTGTCTGGGCTACGTGGCATTATAAAGCAGGAGAGACGTTGACAAACAACAGGTATAGAGAAACGTGTAAACAGGCTGTGGTAATAAAATTTAAAAAAGGCCTGTAAATTGGAAACCAAGCAGGGGGATAGATGGGGACTCTTAAAAGGCCTCGTTGGACATTCAACAGGCACACTTCTACATAAAACCAGAAAATGTTGGAAACTGGCAACACTCACTATACAAGAGATATCGCACCAAAGCTTATTCCAGCTCAGTTTGTGGAAAAAAAGGGAGATACTTAGGTAAGCCAAAAAACGATTACGGGTCCTAGTCCAAAACGAAGTATCTTTTTTTTTTTTTATCTATGGTTATAAAAGCAACAAACCAAAAGGCCAAAGTCTACGGGGCAGCACACAATATAAGAGGGTGCCCCTTGAAGATAAATACAACCATTTAATGAGTTTGCCCCATATTCATTCATATATATTTCACTGTGTGTTTATAGCAAATTCATCAATTGTAAATTTAATGGGGATTTTTTTGTATGGAGACACTCTTCTCTAAATCCCTGCAGGTCGCAGTAAACGTCTGAATTCAGCTGAATGACATAACTTTATCATAGTGGTACAAATATAATTGTTATACATAGTGAGTTATAGTTCTTGTTCACTTTCAGTTTGCAGAGAACGCAAAGCTAAATGTAACCATTTAACGACGGCATATCATTTCTTTCCTCCCTGAGGTTTCTTTCAAAGCTGAGTCTGCAAAATACTAAAATATGACAGAAGTAGAGATATCTGTGTGAAGATGAGAGGGGGCGAGGACAGTCAGAGGTTTCTCGCCAAGCTACAAAGTATTTTTTTTTTCACGCAAAGCAAAGGAAGGAAAACTTTAAAAATAGGTTTGTATTAGCTCACAAAACTGATGTGAGAATTGGTCCGGCTTTTAAAAACAGGAGCCACAGACATGTTTTAAATCTTCTCCTTGGCTCTGGCTCAGAGCTGTGATTTATGGCCCGGACTACTCATCTTCATGAAAGCAATAAACCAAAGACTTTTGAAAATTGCGGA
>JAFBJU010003052.1:0-65000 GCA_016785305.1 Colistium nudipinnis | reverse complement strand
GAGGATGAAGAGCACACGCTGGATCCAGCTGCTCCACATGTGCAGAAGTCGCAGCAGATGCGGAGCAGCGATAGCGTCTGCGTGATAAACAACTTCGTGACAACTTCACACAAAGACGCACAATGGACCGGAGCACCATTTACATACAGTCATCACTTCTCAAGAGTGCGCGTGCGGCTGACGCACAACACTGGCTGGGATTATTGCGCAGTGTGCACACTTTATGCGTTCCTTTATGCGCTGGCACCCGCGCACGGAGCGTGGAGATGTCTGGAGTCGGAGAGGCAACGATATCACTTCCTCTCATCACTATCCCTCTCACTCTCTCTCCACACTAATCACCTGCTTTCTTTTTTCTTCTGCTCCCATTCTTGCAATCGTCTGATATTTGGGCTGTCATTTATCTCTCCTTTCAGATCTCCCATAAATCATTTTATCTCCCACTCAAGTTTTCAGCCTGTTCTTTTCTTTTTTTTTTTTTTCTAAACTCTCCTCCTCCTCCTCCTCCTCCTCCTCCTCCTCATCCTCCTCCTCCTCCCTGCCAAGCACCTTAATCAGCCGAACTGTCAAAAACACATTCTTCTTTCCGCGCGCACATACACAGGCGCACACACACACATCTGCTCTCCCACTATTTGAAGTGAAAAAGGCATTTGTGGTGCGGATGACAGATCAATGGAAGTTTGCTCCGAGAGCAGTTACATGAATCTTCTTCTTTTGCGCTCAGCTTTTTCTTCCTGCCGTCTTCCCGTTGTCTATATTGGTCTGCAACACCAGTAATCTATAATCTATAGACTTTTGCATTATTCAAACATACAGGGCCATTATATTAAGAGTAACCCAGCGCCGCAGTAGACACACAAACCTGTGTTATCATCATGGCAGCAATTTTCCGTTTTCATGCCAACGCCAATCTAAGCGTGTTTCAATGGAAAAACTAAATAGGAAAAAGCATGGTAGATAAACTCTCCAGAAAGGGCACAGACAGGAAGAAAAAAGTGAGAGGGGGGGCAAGGCTTTTGGTTCAGAGATAATGAGATGCAGCGGTGGATGAGAGATAAAGAGTAAGATCTAAAATGCAAAAATAAAACATCTGCATAAATACATATGTACGGGAATAATTAAACTCAATTTATTATTCTGCAGAAGCACACACTGCTGCGAGAAGGAGATGTCTTCATTTGAATGTGGACTCCAATGCCAAATAAAATGGATTCAGCATGTGAAATAGTTCATTAGGAGAAAATACAGACAACAGACACACACACACACACACACCGAGGTGTGCACGGAAACCGCAGCTGAGGTGAATCTGAACAAAATGTATTAAAGGTCAAAGCTGTTTGCCAGATCCAGTGTAAACACACACGCACACAAAAAAACAACACCATTGCATCCTGGACAAATATACCTGAACCAACACGCTCACACACAAACACACACACACACAGTGCGTGTGTGTGTGTGCATTTCTAAGTTCTAGAAGAGCTAGAAGAAAAAAAGAGCAATATCATTTAGAAATAGAGACAGAGACACAGATTTGTACAGAGCCACAGACAGGCAGACGACAACACTGAGGAAAAAAAAAAAAAAAACGCACACACAGATCACACACACAAGCATGTGGAGATACTACAGTGGTGGGAGGGACTGGGAAAGAGTAATATGAAGCACACAGAACAAAATGTACGGTACAACATGCTGCAATAACACACAAACACAACAACCTTGAGGGACGGAAGGTACAGAAAATAAAGTGGGGGGAGGGAGGGGGAGGGAGGGGGAGAGAGAGAGAGAGAGAGAGAGAGAGAGAGAGAGAGAGAGAGAGAGAGAGAGAGAGAGAGAGAGAGAGAGAGAGAGAGAGAGAGCGAGAGAGGGAGAAAATGAAAGGAAGAATAAGGCTAGAAAAGTATTTAATTAAAAATAATGTGTATATTGTTTGTTTGAAGTTTGTTTAATCTTGTCTACATTGCTCCCAACAAATAAAAACAGATTAAAAAAATGATATATACATTATATAAAAAAAATGCCTTGAACAATGTTCTGGGAGAGAAACATTTAAAATAAATATCATTTGAAAATGTTATTTATTAAAAAAACAACAAAATTATGCTGATGGTTTTTTTCGTGTCTTATCGACCAATGATATGAATTAAAAAACTTCACTCACCATTAGAGCCATAGAGAGCGTTGGGGGAGTGAATGAGCCCGTTGGCCTGACCGTTCAATCCTGCGTGACCATTGGCCGGACTCATCATCCCGTCAAAGGAGCGATTGGGGGACACACCCTGTTGATCCTGTAACACAATGGAACATAACATACAATAAATCACAAAACTTTCAAAAAGAATTTCATGGAGACAGGTGTTGTGTGTATTTTCTGGTGGGTTGATTAGATTTAAATTGCGTGGTGACCAGAGAAAACCCAGAGAGAGCTTTGCGGTATTTACACACAAATAGATGCGGGGAGAGAGAGAGAGAGAATGAGGGAGAGACAGCGGAGGAATGAAGCTCCTTTCCCATGACCCCTCAGGCTGTGACCATCTCCCTGATCACTTTCGTTTGTGTGCAGGTGCGTTTGTGTGTCTGTCTGAGTGTGTGGCATTGGCCATCATACTGGCACCTATAACTGGTTCCTTCAAGGCCCCTGTAATATTCTAACAAAGCATTAGTTCCAGTGATGACATTTTTTGTGCGTCTTTCTACAGGAATTCAATTTGGATTAAATTGCCATTTGTGTGTGTGTGTGAGTGTGTGTGTGTTTGTGTGTGAAAACATTAACATGTTTGCATATGTATGACATTTTCGTTGTGTGGTTTCAGCTACCTGTGTGTTACTGTACAGAATAAGTCCTCCACTCACACAAACAAAGAACAACAATACTGTGTTTGTTTTGTGTATTAAATGTCCTCCTCCCCGTCCGGTGTTAACCTCGGAACAATCACTCCTCAGTGTGTGAGAGGTCCCGTCCACCCACCCCCCCATCTCTGGCTCTCTACTGACACACATCCCATTAGCTGGTGAAGTGATTACTCTTGAAAACACCAAAAAAGCTGCTGAGGTGTAACAAACAAGAGGCCACATATATATATATATATATATATATATATATATACATATACATATATATATATATATATATATATATATATATATAATATATAATAAAATGTGACTTCATGATATGCCTCATCTCTATCTTTAAACGTAAAGAGTATATGTACCAATGTTTAAAATAAGAGATGAAATGCCTGGAGACAGAGGGCAAGCGTAGGGCTACCGCACAAAAAGAGCAGCTGGGTAAAGTGAGAGATTAAATGAGAGCTGGCTGGAGGTGAATACAGTAAGAGGTGCATCAGAAAAGGAGATCAGAGGAAAAACGCAGAGGGGAACACTTGTGTAATGTTAAAAGCATCAATACCGAAGCCCCCCCAAAAAAGGCTTTTAAGGTACAGTCTCTTATCTCTCTCGGCCTTTCTCTCCCTCTTTTTCATCCTCTCTTCCACTCCTGAGACAAAGAGGGAAACACGGATGCAAATCTTTGATGCGGCCACCGGCTTCAACCATCAGGGCCTCTGTGCGACCAGAGCACCGCTGCACGCACACATGCCAGTGTGTTACACGCATTTACCTCAAACGTGTGCAGTTTAACATAATTCAGTATATAATACAGGCCACTTTATTTGCGTTGCCGTTAAATTGTGCTAATTAATATTTCTAATACAACACCGACCCCCATTTATACTAAATCAGCTTGACTGGCTAAACGTACGTGGATCTCAATTGTTGGCCTTCTGTACGGTTTCTTTTCACGTTAATCTCTTTATCTGTGTCACAAGGACAAACGCACAAGAAGACCGCCACAGAATCTGAATAGACAGCTGAAGTGTAAATGGTCTTTTGGTGCTGCCAGGTAAATGAGCAGCAAGACTCGCGTCGAGTGTATTTAGAAAGAGAAGATGGGCCGCAGCAAAAATGAGGCTGAAGTCACTGAGAGTCAAAACTGGGGGTATAAATACAGAGTGGGGATAAAAGGAGATGTGCCTTCATTCGCACAACCTCCACTCCGGCTTTTTGGGACTAAAGACTTTAACTGCATTTCATGAATAGACTTATTTTTTATTTTTTTTGCCAATACCTGAACTTTGCGTAACGGCTGAAAAGTAAAAATACCAGTGAAAATAAAAAAAATAAAAAAAATAAAATCTAGCAAATAACAATTATTAAAAAAAATGCAGTCACATTTTTGCCAGATTTATAATTCTAACTTTATAAAACTGAGCGTTGGGTGCGTACCTTGGAGGCCCTCATCACCACGAGCTGGATGGTCCCTCTGGCGTTCCCCTCGTGTGACATCGAGCGGCGGAGCGTCTCCATGGCAACGTGATTGGAGCGTCCCAGCAGCGTCTCTCCATTTACAGCCACCAGCTGGTCATTGATGCACAGACGCCCGTCCTGTACACACACACACCAGTTACTTACATATATTATATAAATATGCTTTACCTGCACAAATAATAACGTTTTTCTTCCTTTTTACGTCTGATCATGGAAATTATGTGAATTTATTCCTCAATTTATATTGGGCTCAAACCGGGACCTGAGTTAATCATTTCGTTCCACTCCTTGTGACGACATCACAATGAAGAATCCTTGATTCTTGGATATGACATCACCTTGTATGCAGCCCCTCCATGTATGATGGACTTGATGAAGATTCCCAGATCTTCTCCCGTCTCCCTGGACTTGTTTCCTTTGAGGCTGACGCCCAGTCCTGCCGAGCCGCTGTCGTTGAGAGGGACCTCGAACATGAGCTGCTCCTTTCCATTCTCCAAAACAAAACCCGGGACCTGGGACACCTCCTCCCTCTAAAGGAGGACAGACAGGGGGGGAGAGAGAAGGGTGAGGAGACACAGGTCAGCTCTTTGTCCTTGAATAGTCACCAAAAGCTAAACTAAAAGCTTTTTCATTTTGAGACAAACCATCACAAGGAGCTTTTCAGCTAAATTTCTCTATGAGTGAGAGAGAGAAAAAAAAAAGTGCAGACCTAGTTTATCTATGAATGGAAAAAGGGAAGAAAACCCATTTGGACTGGCAGCGTTTAGAGACCCATCTTCTTTTTTCTTTTTCTCGGCTCTGCAGTATTACTAAAATGACCTTTGCATTTTCAACAGGTAATTGCAGAATAAGGCGAAAAAACACAGAGAGCCACTGAGCGAGAGGTAATGCAAAAAAAAAAAAAAAAGGAACGAGAGATTGTACAAATGAAAAATCTATAATAAAGATGGAGTGACGGTGGAAAAACACCACTCGAGAAGCAGCTACGGCCGTAATGACTAAGTTTCAGACAGAGTACATGAGAAAAATGTCAGCAACAAAGAAGAGCAAATGGATCCCACCAGATGAAAATGGGAGTTTGAAGCTTATGAAAGAATACAAAAAGTATTAATTCCATTTTAAATACCCCTAAAACTTAGACAAGTTAGATTATGACAATAGAATAAAAGGACATTTCGACATTAGAACTGTTTGATGAGTTCAAAGAACCGTCTTTGAAGGAAAAATCATATTATCTGATAAAATGCGTTAATGATTCATCATTAAAAGTAGATTGTCGGGTTAAAATAAATCATTAAATTGCAATTATATAAAGGAAGACCTTAGGTATAACTATTGGATTCAATTATCTACATCCTAATTGTCAATTTTGATCATTACAGACCGCGTGGGAATATTTCAAACTGGATGACAAACTGTATTTAGGGCCAAATAAAGAAATGAAACAGGGACACAAACGGACAGTAACACAAATATAAATACCGACTCCAAAAAAAACAAAAAACAAAGAACTAACAGCTCCAGCAGGGTGTCTAAATATAGTTTCCGTTTTCATGTCACAAAATGCCTAAGTTGCCGTAAAATTAAAACTGTTGACACGCAATAATGTGTAAAGGCACGTGTCTGTGTGTTTATCAGAAACCCTTCAATGTTTGCATGTAGTTGCAGTAGAAAGCCTATTTCTGTGTGCATGTGTGTATTCAGTGAGCCTGCGTGTGTGTCTGTGTTTGTGTGGGTCAGCAGTGTCAGGTTTAGACTCTGTTTGTCTGTGGGGATTGTAGGTTTAACAGCGCTAAGCTGACACAAAGTCCTCTACTCGGCAGAAAGCTGTTTTCCCTGCTGGAAAAAAAAAAAAAGAAAAATCAGAACGACTGTCCGGAGCTGATAGGAAGATCCACGACCTTGGGAAGGACTTCACAAAGCCCAGAGGAGAAATGTGAGGATAATTAATCTGAGAATGTTTTACTCTCTGCCACTCTGTCCTGAGTAATGTCATGATTTGGCAACTTTCTGTTTTTTTTCTGCTCCTGCTACGTTTTTTTATTTATCTGATTTAACCTCCCTGCTTTGTTCATTCGTTTCCTGCACAGAACCGATGCCAAAGGGGAATTTAGTTATAGAGTCGAAGAGGACGGGTGCACACGGTAGAAAAGTTCATAGCAGCAGTTTTCCTCGGGGGGGGGGCCGCCCATAGTGCTGCGAGATGTTTTATGGAATCTGCGAAAAATATGCAAATCTATGTTAAGCAGTTTTTTTTTCTGGGTGCCGAAATTCAATTTTCCTGCAAAGCCACGAATAAATGGGCCTCCAGGTTCGCTCTGATAGGTTAGCAGATAAATAATCGGCCTGTGAGGAAAGTAAAGGAACATGGACATGTCTATTTACAACTAAGTGGACAGACAGTGGTTCTACCCTGAGGCTGAACTCAGGGGGGAGAAAAAAAAAATAAAAATCACAAAATTAAGGCGTCTCTCTTTCATCGACTGGAATTACTCTAAAACAACACACATAAACGCAAAAAAAAAACATACACATAGAGGGAGATAAAGCACACACAATTTGTATAGAAAGTGCACAGGGCAATTCTGTGGAATGTTTCTGCTATTCCAGCCTCATCGCCATGACAGTGTTTACATCTGAGTGTAATAGTGAAATAGGGACGTCCTGGAAATCGATATTAGCAGAGTGTGTGTGGGCAGCAGCTTCCGTGGGATTAAAACCTAAATGTCGGGTACTGTGATGCTCAATGAATAACCTGCATTTGTGGCTATAAAATCTTTAAACAGATTGAAGAGAGCTACTCAGTCACATACTGTACATAAAATAAAGAGTCCTTCACTCACCCAAAAAGCCCAGAATGTGAGCCAGAGATAAACAAAGACAAAAAAAAGATAAAAGGTTCTTATAATGGTGATCATATATATATATGTGTATATATATTCAATGTATATATACATATTGAATACACACATTCAGCAACTTGTGCTTTTGATGAGATCAGCTCGCAGATGACCTTTCTTCTCAGCCGTGTGTGTGTGTGTGTGTGTGTGTGTAAAGCCACTTGCTGTGGGAATTACTGCCCAAGGATCCATTAAACAAGTCCAAACAGCAGTAGCCGTGGTTCTTAAATACAGCGATAGACATCGCTATGATCATAACACATCCAAACACACACTCACACACAAAAACACACACACACGTAAATAGACTCAGCAACACCGCCTGACTTTATGGGCTATGCTTTTAACTTATGAAAATAGCTGTCCCATCACTGGCCCCTCAGAATTGGCCCCTGATGTCCAATCGCCCACAAAGCTACGTGTAAAGAAGGTGAGAGAAGATGAGGAGCCATGTTAATATGTCTGCTGGGAGAAGACTATGTTCCGGTCCGTGTTTCACGGAATGAACTGGTTGACATCCATTAAACTTGTTTTTTTTTTTCATTAATATTGAATGTGGCTCAGCGGGAGCCAAGGGGCACAGACACAGTCTGAAACTCGCCTGTAACTGGTGAGTGGGTGTGGAAGCAGAAGTAAATATGTGTAAAAATGTGTGTGGTTGTATCACAATAATAAAAGAAGAAAAGTTTTTTTCCAAAACTTCAAACCTTTATGTCAATTCAAACTGCACAAAAGATTTCCATCATAGTTATCGTCAAGAAGGTTATTTTTCACAGAACAACAACAAGACCATAACTGAACAAAAATCAATATATAATGGCAGTTGAGATCTAGTGCACACAAACTGAAACAATTCACAATCTACCAGTCACAACCAACTGTTGTTCTCAATTAAACTGTTTTGCCCTACCCCACAGCCCAAATACCCCTGGTGATTGTGAGGATGTTGATTGTGAGTGACTTGAACCCACGATTGACATGTATGAGTGTGTGACACTCGTGTGCTCAGGGCCTGGAGACACAGCAGTGACTGTAGATGTTAGGATAATGAAGGAGCTGATAAACCTTCAATAAACAGCAGAGAGAGCAGTGAGATGAGACATGGTGCCAGAGAGAGAGAGAGAGAGAGAGAGAGAGAGGGCGAGAAACGTGATACCCCTTCGACTGCTCTCCACTGGGATGATGGCAGCTCTGACAGAGACGCCAAGCTGCCAGGGTGTGTGTGTGTGTGTGTGTGTATATACACAGGTCTCTGAGGGTGTAGCAGATGGGGGATCTACTGTCGTAATTCTGTGAGGTCACATTGGTGACGATATCAGTGAGATGTAACACACACACACACACACGCACGCACACACACACAACAAGGAAAGGAAGAAACAGATAGTGAAGAAGTGCACGGAGGGACACGCACGCACGCACGCACGGGCCGCAGTGGTGATGGATGGGGGACAACACGGAGGAGGAAACTGTTCAATAAAGTTTTGTTTTGAATGTGCTCCGTCACCAGCTGACAACTGTTAACTGATTTTAGTGTGTGCGTGTGTGCCTTGGTGTGTGAGCATCTGGCACTGAGGAGAATGTTTCTAGCACGAAGTGGGGGAAAATAAATAATGAATATATAAAAAAAAAAAAAAGCAGCCGGATAAAGATAGAGAGAATCACAAACTCACAGAGCTACACAAATAGTGTGATGGAATCACACTTAAATCTTTCATTCACGTGCCTGTATCCGTAGCCACAGTGTGTTTGTCAATGGTTTGCTTTCGTATAACCAACTATTGTGTGGGTGCGCACTATAATTTTTTCACTATTTATGCTTTTGTGTTTGAGGCGGGTTGATATCTTGAAAGAAATCCTGCCACACCCCGAGTCTGTTTCTGCGGTGTTTATAAATCCGTGGATCAAGTTTTCTGCTCTCACTCCGCGCCCTGATGGTTACTTTATTTGTGCGTTTGATCCGAAACGTGCAGAATGATTGATGTGCCGCGTTCAACACTTAAAAAGCTGTTTTTAACATTCGGCTGTTCTAGGAGAAAAGGTTTCTCTATTCTTACATTGCACGCACATGTGTTACCAGTAAACCCAGTGTAAAAATGTACTGCAGCAGTTTAACTTTTGCAGTAAAAAAAAACAAAAACAAAACAAACAGTTGCATATTTTTCGGTCCTGGAGAGTGAGCCACTGGCTATTTCATAATTTTTCAAATTTAAAACATCTCGTTTAAGAAGGAACTTTTTATTCCTGTGGGATTCTGATAAAAATGTGTAAATGATTACATTTTCTTAATGGATTCTTATACATATTTACCATATGTTTGATTTAAATGTCTAGCCATCACAGCAGGTGTATGCTGGTCCATGTGTGGAAAAAAGATATATGTTTTATGTGTAAGTTGTTGTATGTGTGCGTGTGCCCAAAATGCCAAGACAGCACATGGAGGAGACTTTGGGGTACACTACGGTGTAATGTGTATGAACATGATGGTTTGTGTGACTGTGCGTGTAGAGGTGGTGTAATGTCTTTGTTCTACAGCGAGCGCACACTTGAGCAGACAACACCAGATGGTGGACCAAAATGAGACAACGGAAGAGGGGGAGGAGAAGATAGACAAGATCCTTCCATCATTTCATCATCACCCGTCTTCTGTTTCAGCGCCGTAAACAAGCTGCCAGGCATCTTCACATCAAATCTTAATAAATAACTAAAAACTGTATAAGTCTGTTAAAAGATGGCATGAAAAATGCTGGCGCCGTGCATAAGTTCTTGTCTAAACCAATTCCAAAAAAATATTTTCTAATGAGCACATGAACTTTATCAGTTATTCCCTTTCGGAAAAAGAAAAAAGAAAAATTCTATATCATGGCAAAATAACATTTTGAGTATGAAAACTTTTTTTTTTTTTCATTATTTTTGAAAGGAACAAAAGATAATATCAGTTCATTTTCAGAAGCAAAGTTAGAAGATGAGAACCAAATCTTCTAACTTGTGTTATTATATATGGGAGTGAAAAGGGTTCATGAAACAAAGTTCAATAGGTCCTTATTTAAAACTCTTACCTCAACAACAGCTGGTAATTGCTAACAACCACGGCCCTAAAATCCCCACAAACACACACACAAACACACACACACACAACACTACCACACTGTGTGTTCACAGCTCTGTTAGGCAGAACTGCTTGTGTGTTTGCTCCTGAGAAGCTGTTGTGACTGTTGAGCCAACACCATCAGCTGTTAATTAGACAGAGGTGAACTCCAGCGGGACGTATCGTCAGTCAGTCAGCAGGAGAAGGTGAGGGCGGGCGGGCGAGCGAGAGAGAGAGAGAGAGAGAGAGGGAGGGGGAGAGAGAGACACTCAGGGAGAGAAGTTTGTTAACTCCAACGTGGTGTATTGAAAAGGTGCAAGATTTCAAAAAAGTTCTCTCCCATGTCCTCACAAGCCCTAAAGTTAACCAGCTGGAGTAAACCCATCCAAAAAATAAAAATGTGCAATTAAAATAAGTCAATAGGACTCAGTTTATACCAAAAATGCACCCCAGAGCCAGAAAGCGTCACGATTCGCTCCTCCACAAGGAAGTTGTGCAACAGTATGATGGAACAAAAACACACACTTTCTCATTATGCCAGGTGTGGAGTGCCATGGAGTTCAGACATGGGTACACGGAGATAACACAATCCAAAATGACCCTAAATGTGAACATATGTACGGCACATTGCTCCTTTTCCTGTCTGCAGAAACGGAATTTCCTATGGGGCTCAAGGTCACATGCCTGTGTGTGTTTATGTGTGTGTGGGTGGGTGTGTGTGGTGTGTGTGGTGTGTGCGTGCGTGCATGCATTACTTCCTGGCGGGCGTTCAGGAAACATCAGTCGATAAGAGCGGACAGAGACAAAGAGGGAAATGAGACACAAACGGCAGCATTAAAGAAGACAAAGATACGGTGAGATGTGGAAAAGATGAACCAAAGACGAGAGACACCAGCAATAACGGGCCAAATGAGAAATGACGGCGGAAGAAAGTGAAACCTCCTGTTATTCCCTTTATGCCACCCTGGAAGTGTGTGCGAGTGACAACTCCAATTTGTATAGAAACGCTGAAATCACCAAAAGAGGCCACATGACAAAGCTTATGTGACAGAAGAAACGCTTTTGAGGAAAAAGGACACGATTTACAACAAGGGTGACAGGAAGTAGAAAATACAATATGGTGAATTAGCTATTGGGTTAAAAAGTTATAAGTTTGACAGGAAATTACACATTTAGAAAGAAAATACCGCGGTATAATTAAGATGGGAGCATGCCAAGCAGTTGATCATGCACATAGATTAAGAATTGAAGAATAGCTCAAGGATGAGTGAAAGACGAGTTTATTAAAATCAGAACAGTGTTGAAATCCAGCAGGAAGTGGCCAGTACAAAATATAATCCATATTAAAACAGCTTTACATTGTGGTGTCCAATCCATTTTTGGATGAATGGAGTCCTCCACTGTGTCACATGATCATTTTGTGAGTTTAAGCGAAAGTGTCATTGTACAGGGGAGTGCATCGTCATCTCAGATAATTCAGAAAAGCCCTCATTGATATTTGAGGTGAATGTAAACAGAAGCGTGGCTGAGCATCATCTGGTGAAGCCTGTTAACTGGACCAAAAATTGCAAAAACTAGAGGGAGCTGAAAAAAAAACCCAAACACGTGCTGGGCCACGCAACCACCACTCAACGAGAAGGTCTTGTCTGATTTGTGGACCATACAGCGCTGTGATTGGCTCTTACCATCTCTCTGGGCAGGAACATGTCCTCCTGCCGTAGGACCACGAGGCACACGCTTTCCCCCGGCCGCGTGCTGCGCAGCATACACACCAACTCCTCCTGACCCACACCGGAGGTGTCCACACCGTTCACCTACACACAAACACAAGTGCACACCCACACACAAAGACATCAGCCTGACTACATTTTTTCCAATTTTTTCCTCTACTGGTCTTGTTTCTCTCGGTTCATCATATTGTTTGTGTTGTCATGAACTGTTTTAAAAGGTGTCCCATTCAAATGTTCAAGTAACAACGCTCAGCTGTCCTGTACCTCCAGTATGCGGTCTCCAGACTGCAGGCGGCCATCTTTGACGGCGGCTCCGCGTTGCAGAATGTTTTTCACCAGGATGGGACCCGGACCATGGACTGAAGAGTCTCTGGTTACCACGGTAAAGCCGAGACCTTCTGTACCTACGCACGCACGCACGCACACACACAGAAATATAAAAAAAAACGGATGGAAAGGTAAATCGAGAGGCACAACGTGTACTCCAAGGTCAATATAAACACTGCTATATAACTGCTTACTCCCCGTCTCTATATTTACACACACACAGAACAACATCCCAAAACTACCCCTGAAAACTTCAACACACTGTTGTTGACTCAGCTCCGGACTCCATTCTCAAAATGTGATCATTTAAAGCCTGGGGAGATTGTGTGTTTGTGTTTGGCCGTTTTTGAACCCTTTTCAGCAGCTGCTGCTGCGGCTGCGGCTGCGGCTATGGTATCTCCAGGTGTGAAGGTTTTAAAAATGGGTTCAAGTGCAGGGCAGAGAGAGGAGGAAAAGAAAATGAGGGCACCACAAGGAGAGAAGGCTGAAAGAGGAATGAGTGTGGCAAGGTGGAAACGAGGAGCGAATGTTCTGGAAAGAGAAGTGATGAAGATTAAAATGGTAATCAGGGAAAAACAGAGCCGCATAATGTGTATGAAAGCATCCAGAGACACGCACAGGCGTACAAAAAGGCCACACACAGACAGCAAGGGACCGGTTGTGTGTTTTATGGACCTCATTTAATCTGGTCTCTTTAGCAGAGCCCAGTCAGCAGTTTGGTCCGGTATGAATTCATATCAGCAGAAATGAACAGATCAATAAAGACTTAATAGACCCTGAAGAGAGAGGGGAATCGGGAAGATGGAGAGAGCCGGGAGGACGAGAGGAAGGAGAAGCCAGCCAGAGAACAGGGGAGAGGAAGATTTATAGAAATAAGCAAAACGCCGGGCAGAGCGGCGAAAGACATTAAGTGGCTCAATTACACAGGTTAAGGAAATGAAGAGAAAACTAAAGGGAGTTCATAATCATGGACCTTCAGCAAAAGACAGAAACAATATGTAGGAAAAGAAAAAACAGGGTATAAAGATAAGAGAGAACAGATGTGACGCCACAAACTTTTTTATAGCTCTTCCTGAATCTCGAAAAAAAAAAACAGAACCCACACGTTTTATTTTTGGGCCACCTAGTCTCAATCCAAACGGGCTGGAGAAAGAAAATGTCTTTCTTTGGAATGGAACGGAACTTTTGTTCAGCAGTAAAAATGGGGTAGAGAACACCATCTAAAATGTAAACATATTTGAGAATATTTCTATAGTAATATTGGAAGAACAATGCTGATCGGACACCGTAGCGTTCCAAACCTTTCTTTAAGTCGATCCTCAGTCTTCGTCCTCCTCTCTTATTCGTCACTAAAGTGGAGATGGCCGGACTTTTCTTGAGAAGGGGGCTCTCGCTCCTCCCTTTGGGACTCTAAGTGGAAAAAGGCATGAAATCATTTTTAAAGATAGAGAATTGAACGGCACAGACATGTGGATGACTCAAACACATGTTATTGAAAGCATCACATATGGTCGGTGTACTGAACCATCCTTGGACAGACACAAATAATATCAAGTCCTGCCAAATGTTTGGTAAAAAACAATTCCGACATCTGCATAAATAAAATCCCCCCCCCCAAAAAATCACAGAAAAACACTTTCCATTCAAATAAAACATGAGGATAATTAGCTGTTGCTAAGTAACTGTTGCCTCTCTGCCAGCTGTTATTCAAATGTCAGCCACGTCACCATGGCGACGCCAACGCCGCAATTACGTGTGTTTGAATGAGAAAGTCTTAAGGGTAAAGAGATGCGACCCAAAAAATAATGTGGGATTCACAATGTTTCCACCAATTTAACATATTCTCATACATTTCCGAGAGTACAAAAATAGAAGTTAAGTTCCTATTTAAAAATGAGGCATGCATAGAATGAAGAGTAGATGCAAATTTGATTAAAATGTGTTCTAAACATAGTGTAAACTTCTCTAAGTGGTTGGAGGGAGGGAGACAATACTGACACAGATAGAAGCTTCCAGAGCGGCAAAGTCCTCGGCCAATCGCATGGCTGGATTCTCAGGGGGCTTGAAGACAGGCTTGGCTTTGACGGGCGGCGGCGGCTCTTTGGTTTTGGTGATTCTGGGGCTGTTGTCGGGAACGGTTACACTGTTACCAAACAGCTGACCAATCAGACTCTTTTCAAAGCGCTCCCTGTCGGAGGAGGAAACCACGTCCAGACGGACGACCGGGGAGCGCATGGCCTGACGAAAGACCTCCTGGGACCTGGGAGAGAGGGATGAAGGGGAAAAAAATAAATAAAAAAAAGGAGAGAAAGAGATGGATGAGAGCAAGAAGAGCAAGAAAAGAAAAAGTTTCAAATATGACGTCTGTACTCTGTGTTCATTTACTACTAAAACTAATCAGGTCATTATTCACTTTTAAACGAACGCACACACAGACCACAGTTATCAATCTCTGACGAGCAAAGTCATTATCAAAGGACGTATAACTCAATTAGGAGAAAAATACTAACCAAAGATAATAATTAGACACATTATAAGAGTTTAAGTCAATTGCTTATGATCTGTTTCTCAAAACTTGCAATAAAACCACGGCATATTTGAGGCTCAGTGTGCATATCTTTCCTTAAATGAAAACAGATGAGTGTTTCAAACAATTGTCTGCAATTTTTTTTGTTTTTTTTCCAATTTATCAACCGATATTCTAGTCTCTTAAATGTCAGAAATAATGAGAGCTGCTTATCAGAAGTCACCAGAACCTAATGCGATGACTCCAATGTGTTTATTTACTGGACGAGTCGTGAAGAAGCCACAACACCATTTACAATGATATGAGAAAAAAAAAAACTCTTTGCGTTTGAAGAGGACGAAAAAACAACCGACGGCTCCATCCAACCCGAGTTAACCGAGTTTTCTTGCGGATGCGTCACACAGCCGTGACACCTGCGCAGCAGGTCATTACGGTCCTCTGATCCGCACAGAAAAGAAGAAAAAAAAAAAAAAAAGATAATTTTTCCAGACAATTAGTTTATTATGCTTATAAGATTATGCTAAGCAAGTTAGAGGGACCATTGTGTCAGGAGCGATCGGCGCACGCCATCCTTCACCTCCGATAACCGCCAGAGAAAATCCACTTTGTTTAAATTCTTATTGGATTACGACCCCTATTGTTTCCCGCCCTAGATTATCATTACATGAAATGTTTCCGTAACTAGAGACTATGTTTAGAAAGTCATGCAGGAAACACTTTTTAAAAAAAAGATTAGCCATAAAAGATACCAGAGTATTCAAAGACAAATTAAGGACATAACATGATACAATTACCATGTGGGAAAGTTTCCCTCTAGAGGAGAAGATGTAATGAAATGTAATTTAAATTGAGCAGCCTTCATATCAGCCTGGGTAAAATTACGTTTTCCTTCATTAAGCTCCGACAGGCTACACTTCTGCGAATGAGTCAGATTTGAGGAGAGGTGGTCATCTCTTCTTCACTGGTTCTCCTCAGATGGGATTTACATATTGAAAGTGTTTAACACGCCAGGCGTTCTCAGCGAGTAGTCGTGTCACACCTCGCTGAATGGCACTTCAAATGATTTTCATTGTATGAAGACCCCCCATTCACTACAATGAAACCAGAATTGAAAGCGGTGTGTTTGCGTGCGTGTGTGTGTGTGTGTGTGTGTGTGTGTGTGTGTGATGATACGTGTACAGGGGACATTGTGCACTGATAATATCCTTATTGTTCCTGGTTGGACAACATGTGCAGAAACATTTGGGTTAAAAAAAAAAAAAAGATATTCTTATCAGGCCGCCTTCTTTAATACAGCTGCCAAAGGGGGACAATGGTTGTGTAGTGTGTAGTGTGTAGTGTGTAGTGTGTGTGCGTTTGTGTGGAGGGTCAGTGGACCATCAGTGGCCTATTTACACATATTGCAATGGGATCAAGCTGCATATCTCAATACGCCCGCCATGACAGAACAATACTGGCGAGAGTACAAGTGTGTGTGTGTGTGTTTACATGTGTGTGTTCTTGCACGTAAGAGTGTGCATATACACCTATTTTTCAACAATGGGTGGAAAACAAACCCTCCAGTGATAATCCCTTTCCCTACAGGACCACCTAAAATACCTCATATAAAATCTCGTTACCTCACTGACTGCTGGACACACACTGTTGTGTAGACTATATATTATATATACTATATATATATCCACATCAGACCTTGTAATCTGTGGCAATTGTCTTTTGTCATTTTAATGCTCTTTTATCACACGACAACAATCCCATTATACTTTGCTTCATGTACTTTATAGGCAGCGAGTAAACTCTACCCGGAAACATCTGGTCTCAAATGAATCCTTAACAAATCCCAAAAATCACAAAACACAAAAGCCAACACACACACAAGCACAGGGATGAATTTGTGAGCCACGCTCTCCAAACATCTGCCAAGTGTCATAAAAGCTGTCTGACACTGAAGAGCTGAACGACACACAGAGAGCAAAAACAAACCACACGTGACTGCAACAGGTTTCCAGCAAGAAGTCTACACCTTGTGTAAATTATGTTTGCGTGGAAAAAAACTACAACACACAAGTGCAACTTTAACATTGCGCAAAGTGATGGAGAGGATAAAAATCCATCCATCTGTTTGGGTGCAAATGTTTTGCCTCTGCACCGAGGGCTACATCAATAAGTATTGAGACGTGAGAAAAAAAAAAAACTTAATTTGCTGCATGGCTACACATGATGGAAGGTAATTGGGACATTTTTTTTGTGAACTGACCCTTTTATGAATTACAGGACCAGTGTACATCCCTATATTACCCCTAAATCAAGGACAGGCAACAAACTTGTCACTCCAGGATGGGAAATCAATTCTTCAATGCTGTGCGCACAGCTCTGCATGTTCTCACTATTGACTGTAAATAAACTTAATTTAATTAGAAAGGCAGAATGTGAGACTTCCAGCCTTCAGCTAAACTAGAGAAAAAAATGTATCGGGAACACAGATTTTTTTCGTTCTCCAACACCCTTGGAAATGTGGCTTTGCATCCTGGGAGCTCATTTCAGAGGTGTACTTTCACAGAGGGCGATTGCACTTACTGGCTAAACGTCTTGTCCATGAGGTCGGTGCTGTTGATCCTGACGATGCACTCGTCCTCTTGAAACAAGCCCTCCTTCCTGGAGCGGCTCTCCTCCTCCACGCCGCGGATGTACAGACCCAGAGACCTGGAAGAGGCCTTTTTATGAATACTTGGACACACGTATGTACACAAACACAACTACACACTTTCTTAGAATGACTGGTATCAGTGTGTGTACCAGAAATATCTATATGGTTGAGTGAGATACAGCTATGTCAGATACATCGCATAACTTCCATTGTGGTATTGTATCTGTGCTCATATAATCCACAGTTGGATGAGGAGATAAGAAGACGGAGAAAAGAACACAATAGGAAGCGGAGATAAAAAAAAAAAAAGGAAGGTACTGTACATTTAGAGAGAGACAGCGAGCTGGTGTGATGGGCGGAAAAAAAGCAATTTCAGTATCCTCGCTCCCTAACTTCTACCTTTCACTCAGCAAAAACACGGCTTAACAAAGCAGAAACGATGACAGCGACGCACAAAAGACTTCATCTCCACCAAAAGGAAAAAAAAAAAAAAAAAAAGTGGGTTCAAAGGTGAAAGAGATTATGGAGATAGAGGACGGGGTTTCGAGTCAGAGGTGGAGAAGACACGGAGAAAAATGGAAAAAAGGGGTGGAACAAAGTGACAAAGAGAGAGAGAGAGAGAGAGAGAGGGGGGGGGGAAACTTAAGGATGAGATTGACGGGGTCAGGTGAGTCATGAGAACAGACATAAAATATCATCCCGCTTTCCTTTAGGAAATCCCCCGTCTTCTGTTTGACAGTAACACACCCGAATGAAAGCCCTGCATAGCCGGGCAATTTTTCTTCCTTTTTTTTTTTCCTCCGTTGTGTGCGTGCGTGCGTGTGCATGTGTTGCCAGTTTTGTGTGCTGCAGTGCCAGGGAGCAGAATTCCTTTTCTAGTTCAGAACAGGATTACGGGAATATGTCTCCAGGACAAAGTGCTTGTCTTGTAAACAGACAGAAGAGGTTTCCTGAGGTGGAAGGGGAGTTTGGGCATATTTGCATCTTTGTATGTTTTTTTTTAATTTTTTTTATTGTGTGCGCAAACCAACGTGACTGAGTGCGTGCGTGAATTGGGGGTCGCAGCAGCAGTCGTCGGCTTTCACGGTAAAAACCTGTCGCTTAGCAAAACCATGTCCATTTGCGATTTATGAACAGAATTGGAAATAAAATATGGCGTATTCCTAAAAATGTACATGGAGTTCTAGACGGGGAATATTTTCGGTCTGCAGAAAAGATGCAGACTTGAATAATGTCCAGCCACTTGGGAGAATACCCTCCCTTTATGCAAATCAGGGTACGTTTTCCCAATTTGATAGCGTGTGAACATGGACCGTAACGTACCACTGAAATTATTTTCCACATCATGGATTCTGGCTACATATGCATTGACTTGTCTGTTTTATAGTCGCTGGTTTACAGACGCACGCTGACCCCCGCCTGACCCCATACTGAAATACACGCACGCACACACACATACACACACACAGAGGATCTAAATGTTTTTTATCTGAACACGACTCACCGTCCACTGAGTGATGAGCAGTAGGGGACAACGTGGATTCCCAGGGGACTGTCCTCTCCCAGGATCTCCACTGTTCTGGTCAGGCTGCAATCACACACACACACACACACACACACAAACAAACGCGTCACAAGGATACAATTGGAAGGAAATGATACAATATATCAAATACAACACTCAAATAGTCTCAAGTGTGTCACATTACCAGATCAGGCACAATCACAAAATCAAATTGCTGGACATGAGAAGTGAGTTTAGAACAGATCCACTGTGTGTATACTTGAACACAAATCCACAAACACACAACAGTAAGTGTATGGAGAAAAAACAACATTTAGAATGATGTGCATGATCCAATCATCATTGAACTTGAGACCTGCAATATTAATTCCAGCATTGGTCAGTATTTCGGGAAAAAAAATCAACATGAGGTTAAGTTTAAAAACAAACATCCTCGGTTGATACATTGTTTCCATGGATACATTCATGGAGCTAAAAATACTTTTTTGTCGAGGACTTAATCCGTGTGTGTGAACCCGGCCCTTGGAGGAGTGGATGCAGACACTCTATTCAAAGTAAACAAAACTCCAGACTGCTGTGTGTGGGTGTGTGTGTGCGTGTGTGTGTGTGTGGAGACTGGTTTGTGCCATTCATCTCTATGGGTTCCTTCCTCTCTTTGAATCTCTCAAAAGTGTGTGTCTGTTTTGCATTCTGTCTGTGTTTTAATGTGTGTCTTTGTTTGTTTGATTAGTTTATCTATCAGAGCACAGCCATTAATCCTCCGCTGACCTTCTCTCTGCTCCCTCTGTGTGTGTGCTTTCTAAGCGAGTTTGTCGGAACTTCGTTTTGTGCGCTCTCTCTCCCTTTCTCTCTCTCTCTCTTTCCCTCTGCTCGTTTTGTCTCCCGCTCTCTGCAGACCATCTATCCCTAAACAGCCACGAACTGATAGCAGTGCAGATGCAGATAAACTCCGTAGAGGGAAGTTGACGATGGCGTGCGGTAAGGGGGGAGAAATGCAAAGTGTAAAAACAAGTTGCCTCCGTCTCTCTCTCTCTCTCTCTTTCTCTCTCTGCATCTCGCGCACACACCCTCGTACAAAAAAAAGCTGATGCTGCTTCATCGGAATTCAGGAAAAAACGGAGTTAAGCCACACAATAAGAAACAAGGGAGTATAAAAGAGAGGGAGGCGGGTACAGAGGGGCGGAGACGGTTGGAGGGATTCAAGGAAAAAAACAGTAAAGTGTGGTGGATGTGAACGACAAAACACAACAAAGTTAACACACTGACGCTTAGCAGGTTTGACGTTTACAATGCTAAGCATCCAAGTTCCCTTAAAACCAAAGACGGTAAACACCACTGGCATGGCAAACACAGCAATGAGGAATAAAGGAAAAGGATAAAAAACACAGGGAGAAGAAAGAATGTGGGAAGCGAGAGAGGGAGGAGGCTCTGAATTAATTAGACAAGGTTAATGAATAGAATTAATATGAGAGGAAAAATAACATCCACCCCTCCCTCTATCCCCTCGTATCTCAGAGCCTCTGATCTACGCCACTCCCACTAGAGAACACACACGCACGCACGCGCGCGCGCACACGCACTCACGCACCAGCACTTGAGATCCATTTGCATTTCTGTCTTTGATTTTTTTTTTTTTGTGTGTGCAAGATGTTTGACAGGCTGCATCAATGCAAAAAAAGTGAAGTGGGGTGAGAAAGAGACAAAGTGGAGGAGACTTGAGAGAAGAATGAATGAGAGAAAGAGAGGGAGAGAGAGACAGAACGAGAGCGCGAGAGAGAGAAAAAGGAGAGCGAGAGAGGGCAAGAGAGAGAAAAGGGCCAAACACACAGAGAAGGGGAGAGAGAGAGAGAGAGATGAAGAGAGCAGGTGTTCTCTTCATCCACCTGCCACTTCACTGATCCTCACTATGAAGGACAGAACCCGAGAAATAACAAAAGAGCAGGATATGCATTACCCTCCTCTCACCCTCTCATCCTCCTTTTTATGTATCATCTCCTTTTCCTCTCTCTCTCTCTTTATTTCTCTCCACCGTTGGTCTTCACAGGGGAGAACACCAGCGATGTGGGGAGGAGGGCCGACCAGTAGGAATGCACAATACTGAGCATCAGTGAAGGCACAACACACTCGAGAAATAAAAGCACTTCACGAATAGTTTGAATCAGCGGAATTTGATTAACAATTCCATGTATGCATCGTCGCTTTATTACGTTTCAAAAAAATCAATACATTTTAAAACGATAATGACAGCAATGATGGTTAACTACCATCAGAATGCTTTACGACAGCGGAACCTGGGCTCCGAAGAAATCAAAAAGTTTCAAAAAGAAAAAGGGGAAGAAAAGGAGGAGGTGAGGACAGATGGTGGAAACAAAGAAAGCCAGATGGACACAGAGAGCGGTCCGGCCGACCCACAAACAGTGCCACACGACGACATCTTAACTGGGGATAAATCAGAGTTCAAAGCCAAAAATGACGTAGGCATAAACTCTCTTTATGGAAATCCCCTCTCACGTCCAGTTTGCCAAGTGCATCCCATGAAACCTATTTACCTTTTCACCTCCCAGCTACTCTAAAACACCTCAATAAATACAGTGGCTCATTTCACAAAGAAATATAATACACTGTCAAGGCTATTTCATTACACCAATCTACAGTAAATTGCCTCCCCCTGTATAAAAAGGACATTTTGACTCAAAGGTAATGAGTTCTGCGGTGAGCATGCGGTGTGGTTAAAATTATGATGAGCCATTACTGTATTTATAGGTGTAGCTACACACTCCAAGGTGCATGCAAACTCACACACACACACACGATACACAGAGGACCATGATGCGCATAGAAACATGCACAGCAGCACAAAGTCATATACTTCAAAACACACACACACACACACACATTTATTTTACGTATGCTACACTGTTACAATATTTATAGCCGCATTCCTCTGCTCATTTTGGACTTTTTTTTGCAATTTCAAGGATCGTTTCCCCGGCGACCACAAAAACCATTACATCACTTTTACATTACTCACAGCTGAGATGGTTTATGTGCGAGAGTGTGCCTACATGAGAGGACACGCAGGGAAGAAGAAGTAAAAAGTTAGGAAAATGACTGCGAGGGGGGGTGTGTGTGTGTAAAATAATGACCTTTATATTCACTGCATTGAAGTGTTGTGGTGCCATGAGGAACTGTAAAACTAAAACTGTCAAACAATATTCTCCGCGGTTTCGCTCGGAGAAATTAGATTATTTTGGATCAGAATTTGCTTTTCGTCATTAATGCAGGTAATGGGATTTTGTAAGATGGTAAGTCAATGTCAGAATTTGATTTTGACATAACTCAATACAGAAATAAAGAAAATGCATTTACTGCCAAGGGCCTGTGTTGAGCGTGCTCCTCTATTCATTACACAATGAACATAATGTGTTTATGCGAGTAAATACTGTGCGAGTGACCTATTTTCTGTCTGTGGGCTGAGGTCCACATTATTCTTCACTTCCTGTCTGCTCCACAGGTTAACTGTGTACTATTTTGTTTTAGTATCCATGATACTACTGCCAAATGATTGCATGACCACAGTGACCCGCGAGTCCTTAAAATGCAGACAAAAATCCTATCCATTAGCAGAGGTGAGAGTTGGTCAGTGATGTAACAGCCACTTTCTCAAATTTACAGCCTGGGTTTCGTATTCGTCACGCTAATGCAGGAGAGACTGGCCCTGCTTTCATTGTGTGGGCACTTTGCACGATTATTCAGAGACAAACGCTCGGTCTACAATAGAGATTTCGACAAACTATGGCCAAAATGTGGATTTGTTACAAGTACAAGACCTTGGTAATGAAAGAGGGCATAAAACGACCTTTTAAGGAATACCATTTTCAAACTATATGAAGGTACAAAACTAACCGACGAGAAAAAACATTACACAGCGATACTACACATGTAATGCAAGGGTGTCTTATCATTACTCAGCAATGATTTGAGAAATGATGAAGGCAGATTTGTATGCTGAACACTGATAAGGATCCTTTCCCTAAAATAGAACTATGTTAATATTAAAAAAAAAAGGTAATGGTAGAGGGCGACACATGTAACCATCTTAACTTGAGTAATTCCTTAAATCTGATTACTAATAAACAGAGTCAAGGGAGCCCATTATTTTCAACATGTTTGTCGTGTTTTAGGGTAACTGCCCTAGTCTGCCCTCGTCCTTCTGACCCCCCCCCCCCCCCCCCCCCCCCCCCCCCCCCCACACACACACACACACACACACACAAACAAGCACGATAAAAAGGCTCACAGGGCTTTCAGCTTCCCTATCACTTAATTAAGCAGCAGTCGCTAATTTATGCATGTGTGTTTCAACTTGTGTCCCCCTACAAAAAGCCACAGATGAAAGTGTGTTTGTAGTTTATTTTGGAGAGTGTGTGTGTGTGTGTGTTTGCGAGAGTGTCTGAGAGTGTGTACGGGACCCTGACCCCATTTTGGAAGTCTTTTGTAGTGGGCTAATGATGGAGCTTCTTTACACTAACTATATCTGTAAGGGCCTTGATCTGCACCGGAACGCGGCTCTAATGAAGGGAAAGTAGGACAGAAACACACAAATAAACATCAATAAACATGAATGCAGACAAACTTGCACATGGAAAGAAAACAAGTATGTATCACACAGTCCAATAAAGAGAGACAGAGGGTGTTTTTTGGGGATTATTCAACCAAATCAGCCATCTCTGAAATGTGATAACACACAGATTCAGCACAATGGGTACAAACACAAGGAATCCACACACTCACACACACTGACCTGCCACTGAAGTTGTGTTTGCCTTGGGCTCGGTCCATCCCCGCCATCCTCTCCACAGCGGGACACGCGATCTGCGGAAAACAAACAGGGAACGTGGTGGACTCAATGACTGGTATTTGGAAAAGAGGCAATACAGTAACAGAAAAAGAGAATCTCCAAATGTAATCTGTCAATGGCTTTAAGGAGGATAAGTATGAGAGATTAGGAAATATGTGGATGGATACTCTCTAATCAACCGTATAGATAAACAAAAAACGGGTAACTAAACAGAGGAATTAAAAGATTTGACATGGTTTTCAAGTTTGGATTTTAACCGACTCCAACCCCACAAGAAATCCTGAGCTCAACTGAGCAACCGACCGGGGAATGCAAGAGGAGAACGACAGAACAGATGAGTGAGGGAGCTCCTAAATTGATGGATGGTTGATGAATAAATAGCGATAAACACTTGCAAGGCAAAGAGACAGTGTCGTCGAGCAGTAATCAATAACATTGTCAATGGGCCACGGCATCGGAGAAGAAGCGGGCGAGCGGGGGAGGGAGGGACGCGGGGGGAGCTGTAATAATTATTTTACACAATGACAGAGGGCCCGACACACAGAGAGGTGAGCTCCACAGAGACCAGGTTTCATGCCATTTCAAAATCCAACAGTGACACGCACGCACGCGCACACACACGCACACCCGCGCACACACAGGAATAATCTAATATTTAACCTGCCGGTGTGCGACCATGTAAAAGTGATCAATGCTGCACACAATGTGAGAGTAGACACAAATATTGTATCATGAATATTTAATAGTCATACAAAAGGGCTCTGCAACAATCGCACAATCATATTTAAGGATCTTATGCAATGTTTTTTTCTTGTTCTTTTAAATAACGCATTGGGTACAGATGTCCTTGTTTTGATGATAGGGAGAGATGTGCAACATCTAAAAATAATTAGGATGCAGATGAAGAGGAAAAGGTAAAAACAATTATATCCAATATAATTGTTCATGAATTCAGACATTAAAGGTGTTCCCCGACTCTAGTCCAAAAGCATTAAGTATATTTCCGTCCTAATCTGCATGTACATGCGTGGATTGGTGAGCATGCCGAGTGCCTGTGCTTGTGTGTGTGTGTGTGTGTGTGTGTGTGTGAGAGAGAGCATATGCAGACACACAGGTCAATAAGGCTCAATGTTAGTGGCAGCCACTAATGGACTCTTAACATGGCCTTTAACCTTTGACCTCTCACCCTGCTGCCAGATGACCCACACCACCTGTCCGAGTGGGGAAAAGGAGACGCAAAGAGAGGGGAGAAGAAACTGAGCAAGACAGATGAGTCATGAGGAAATAAAATACAAAGATAGATACAAAAAAAAAAAAAGGATTGAAAACATCAGAGAGAGCAGCTGATGGGAGGAGGAGTAGGAGGAGGAGGAGGAGGTGTAGGACGGTGAGGTGAGTCAATCACTTCAAATACAAAAAACATATGTTTGGAGTTTGGCAGCCCTGAATTCAATTAGTCTGGTCGAGCTGCACGTGTCGTCATGTGAGCTTAATTACTCACAGGATGACAGGTAACATTAATTATCCTAACCTCTTTGTCATAACAATAGCCACTCTGACATTAATTGGAAAGTGTTTGGTGCTTAATTGTATGTCTCATTTAATAACTGCATGTACAAAATACTCTCTCTCTCTCTCTCTCTCTCTCTCTCTCTCGCTGTCTTTTTCATAGAGTGACATATTAATTACCCAGGGCCAGCAACATACATTACCCAACAGTGGTTAATTAGGAAAAAAGAAAATAAATCTGGACGCATAAATGCTTTTCACTGTTCGTATTAACTTAACTTCATACATGCCATTAACATGTGTCACGGATGATCCATTTACAAATTGAGGACACGTTAAAGGGCGGAATGCTCAGAGTGATTTCATTGATGGACTGGGACATAAACAACTGCATTCTTTCAGCAGCGTGTACACAAATGGGTCCTCGGCCAAAATCGAAGGTCCATCAACACAACTGAAATCCTCAACACACGAGGAACTAGGCATTCATTCATCTTTCTTGAAAAATGTAAGCTGGCCTTCTCCAATAAGTGTAAAATTGACAAACTATCCACAAAGAACACCTGAATATCAAACTCCTGGAAAATGGGCGTTATCGATGCACAAAGTTAACCCGTCAAATTAAAGCTGTGACATTCATTGGGAAAAGACCATTTAAACTCCAGATTGATCCACAGTGTCCGACATAATGGCTTTCATAATAACATCACAGAGTTCGGAAAATAAAAACTATGCAAATACACGAGTAGTAAAAAATCTCATTCAAAAGAATGATTGAAGGACGTTTTGCTTAATTTCAGTTCTGATTAAGAAATATGTTGAAGACAACTGGAGGGGAAAAATGAATACATTAGTCTGCTGACCTTGGACAGCTGAATCAATACATGTGAGCATTAGTGGCCATCCGAAATCAGGAGAATAGAGCAGTAGAATTTCCATTTTAACTCAATGATGGATAATTCCACCTTGAATAAATACACTCGTAATAAATGGGCTGCAAGCATTTAGTCTCCTTGGTCCAATCTAATAATTGCTAAAAGCGGATAAAAACAGCAAACTATTAGAGATATTACTAATTAGTGACTAACCAATCTGGCTAAGTGTTTTCCTGAAAATGCCGCTCCCAGAGTCAGTATGATAAATTATTAGTAATAAATGCTGGACAGTTTGTGCCCATGTGTATGTGTGATTTTTGTTTAGGGTGTGTGTGTGTGTATGTGTATATCTATATGAAATAAACATAAGGTCATCTATCTTGAAATATCTCCTTCCAGGGTTGGGATGATGAATTGAAAAGATTATGCGTTTTGATAAATACCATGTCGAAGGGCAAGAAAGGGGACATAAAAAAAAATATTTAACATAAAACTTTTTTTTATTAAATAAAAGCACAAAATTAGTTTAGAATTGCAATGGCTGAATTCTTTTAACAACTCAGTTCATTTTCCACTTAATTTAATTTAAAGGACGCAGCCTGCTTAGCTCTCATTACCTTACTGAAAAGATTTTTATTTCTAATTTAGGGCGATGCAAAAAGAACACAGAGACTGCATGCACAAATGCCGTGAAGCACACATGTACAAATACCAAGGTGAAGGTCTTTATCAAGAAGTGCTGTATATCCTGATTGGGCCCCAATGGCCTTATATTAATGAGCAGAAACCCCAGGCTTGATTTACAGATCTGCAGCTAATCTGCAACCTTGTACGCGTGTGTTGTAAGCAAGAGAGAAAATGAGAGCCGAGTGAATTTGTGCCTCACTGTACTCATTTGTGTCTGGCATTTAGAAAAAAGGAAGAGCTGCACTAGTACATCTTTCTGGATTGCAACTAAATAAAGACAGGGGACAGAGAGTGGGAGAAAAGACAGAGACAAGAAGAAAGACGGAGAATTACTGCCAGAAGACTACTTTCTTCCCTCTCATCGCTCTCACCAAAAGGCCAAGTGACAATTTGAACAATTACCCGCTGCCATTACTTGGCTCTGAACCTGGCTGGTGGAGAACAGACAAACCGAGGGGAGAGTGACGGAGAGAGAGAGAGACAGAGTTAGTTATTGCATACACAGGAGGTTGGGAAGAAAAGAAGGATAGAGAGTAAGTAATTAATAGCAGAATAAAGTAAAAGTGGTTATTTTCACACTATAATGACGAGAGAGAACAATTTATTTTAAATAAATATCAATGTTTTTCAAAGTCTGGTGTCGCTCTGGTTCTAATTATTTGACATCAGTAAAAAGGTTTTCTACAAAAAACATACTATCTTTCCTATAATATATAAGTGGACGAACCATTAACATCTATATGCTAATTATCTATTGCTCAATTTAAAACCGGGTTTACCGCCAAGTGCATTACAGTCCAAATACACCTGGTCTCGATTGTGTATTGATGTGCATTTTAAACTACAGCAGCACAAAGTTACACACGTTGTGGTGGTCTGAAACCTTCCTCCATTTTACACATCCTCTATTTTCTCCAAGCGTTGTCGAGACAGTAAAATAGAAGAATAATGTATATGTTATTAGGCAGTTAAAACAAAAGCTAAGACTTTTATCTTAATTCGAGGTGAAACTTTGACGAATAGAAGTTGGGAAACCTTTTGTTCTGATCAAAGCTGTAAGAAACCTGAGGAGCTTTAAGAGAAAGACACCCAAAGCACAGCTGGCGTAGTTGAAATGACATATATGCATGCTATGGTGCAGGCGCACCAACAGACAAACACACAGACGCACACGCTTGTAACTGACACCCTGCAATATTTCATATGGACAGCCACCTCAGCGATGGCATACCCTAAAAAAACACAGAGCGAGGGTGTAAGGAGAGTGAGTGATCTGCATTCCTAAGCTTCCACTTACATTTAACCAAAGAAGTAGACATTTGCAGATTAGTGTTAGCACTTTTCATTTTGGCCGAGACAAGTCCGGCCAGGTCTTATTACAGCAGAACGTATATTACTCACTTCTGAATTTTTATTATAGGTCAGAGGTGAGGAACAGTTGGCAGAAACAAAAAAAAAAAAACATTTAACCGTCTCAGTTAACTTTAAAGCAACATAGATTTGAATCTAATGGGTGCATCATTGGTTCTTGGCTTGTAAGGAGTCATTATGATTGGGTAAAGTGAGCACTGAAATTTGTAATAAAAAATAAATAAATGTTGCCATTAACGCGTTATGTAACCCAGAGTAACAATAAGCAGGGACACTGGCCACCCTCTGAGAACCAATCACATTCCCCAGATGAGCTGAACCTTGCAAACAGGTTGGTCTGTGGGGGAACACAGCGAAGTGGTAAATAAAGGATGTTTGTCCAGTGAGGAGTCTCAAAGGAAACAGGGTTCACCACTCAAGAGTCCAATCAGCTGTTCAGTGCCGTGAACAAGGACATCATGAGGGAGTCACTTTGACCAACCATCTGCTGGGAATACTAAAACTTTACCAGGGTCAAAACAAATAATCAAAACTACATCAGAGGAGAGGAGGAGAGTAAACTTTAGAGATGGAGATGATCTCCCCCCTATAGTTACACCTGAATGATCAAAACGTTCAAGTGACCCTTTTAAATGTAATTTTGAAGACCTGGAAATTATTTTTTTTTCCAGCATTTTATATGTTTTTAAACCCTGAAGATTGAGATAGGTAACCCGCTCTCACACGACATGGGCCTTTTTTATTTATTAGGGTCTTACCATCTCCGTGGTGTCTTTGTGGGAGGAGGGTTCAGTCTCTGTCATCTGGGGGCTGAGGGCCGACTCACTGCTGCTTCTCACCAGCAGGGGGGTGTCTGTGGACAACAACAATAACACACACTTTACATTAGATGATAACATTCAGCAATTGTGTTTACTTGTTTTTAAGAGGAAACTCTGCGGAATTGGGTGAACTACAGAAATATGACCTGATGCATGACCTTAAACAATGTTCATTTCCACCCTATTGTTCTTTTTAATTTCATGTATTTCCACTTTTTAATCCACATCCATTATTTTATTATTCCAATATGTCTTCTTTTCCTCTGATTACAACTTTGGCTACCTCCAGAGAAGAGCCATAAAAGAAGGAGAAAAAAAATGAAGAATAAAGCAGAAAAAGGCGTCACTCCTTACTAACATGTGTAATATGTGTGCACAAACACGCACACACACACAAAACTGTCTTAAAATTGCTAATGCTGTTTTGATGATGTCACGGTTCAGCAGGATTCATGTCTAATAATAATCTTTTAGATGACAAGATACAGACCCCGAGTTAGTCACGCCGCACTACAGACAGGAGTTTGTGTGCGTTTCTTGGTGGGGTGTCAAAGAAGACTAAGGAAGAAAGAGGGTGGATTTTTTTTTTTTTTGTGAGGTTCACAAAATACATTCCCATCCTGTCATTGTTCATGTCCAAGTGTGATTTCTAACAATAACATCCTAGTATTCAGGGGAATTTGGAGCTTATTGTAAAATGAGTTGAAGGTAGAATAGGGGAAATGCACAGTCTACGCACAAGTAAATGTGACTTCTTGTGGATTTTCGTCCCTCTCAACAAACTCTCACAGTACTTTACATTTTGTGTATATATTTGCCCGGATTTTTTCAGGAATCAAAGCCAAAGAAAAAAAAAGCGCATGAAATAACATACTGTGGTCAAAATCCCCAGGGTGTCTTTATTTTTTTTCCAAACTCATCAGCGCAGCCTGAAACATTTACATGTGTACGCTGATGTCTGCTGATTACATGTTATAGCAGCATGATCATAAAAACTCAGTCCTGGATGTTGTTTTTTTGTGGTGGGGTGGGGGGGGGTGTGGTGGGGTGGGGGGGGGGGGTGCGTTTGCATAGCTCATTGTGTCCATTACATTTCTTTTCAGGAAGCAGCCGTGGAGTGCGTGAGAAGTTAACGAATGATCCCTTCCCTTCGTAACCCCCCTCAGTGGTGTTCATGCATCCAAATGGCCAATAAGTGGCTGATTTGCAGATCTCTGTGTGCATGTAGGTAACATATGATAGTGTCTCCCTTCTCTTCACATCTCATCAGCCCACTGCATAAAATCACCATTTACCAGAAGCTGATGGATGAAGTGCACCACACTATTATTGCCTGTGCGGCTGGAGCTTGGAGAAATGGGGGAGTGGAGAGAAAAGTCAACACTGCAGAAAGCCATGCAAATAAATATCATTTATAGAACTGGGGGTAGTATTATGATCTGTATGGGGCACTCCCAGTCCTCAAATCCACCATCCATTCCCATCAATCCATATATATATATATATACACACATTAAGAACAGTGTCATGTTAGCCTCTATAGTTCCACTGGGGATAAAATGCGAAAGGTGATGGTGAGGGTGAAGGGAGCTCTAAATGAGTGGACTACTCAGGAACACATGCCAAATGATATTTGTAGGGTCATATATTGATTGTCACAAAATGGACCCTTGGTGCTCTTAAGACCGGCTGGATGGGGAGGGGGGGGGAGTTATGGATTACATCAAACCCAATCAATTCATTTCTTCAAAGAAAGACAATAAAAAGGGGATAAATGGATGGAGAACAAAATAAATACAAAAGAACAAAATAAATACAAAATTCAAAATTAAAAAAAAAGATAGGGGATGGAAACAGAGAAATAAAGGGAGCAATGTGGGGAAAAGAGAATTGAAAATGAAACGTGACTGGATGTATTTTAGGATAATTACCAGCGGAGCATAACTTTTTTTTTCTCTGTTCATACGTCTAATATTTTTTTCTGAATTTTTCCAATACCACACGGCTGATACTGAAATGACTCCATAAGCCCCTTAAAAGATTTAATCTACTACTAACAACTAGTCCCTCATTGACACAGATGTCTTCATGTAATTATGTTAAATCACTTACTATGACGGGTTGGTGGCGTTGCGAGTGTAACACAAATGAAGCGGTGAAAAAAAAAAAGCATGGGGGGGGGGGGGAAAAAACTACGAAGATTTTGGGCAAATTTGAAAGTGTGAAGAGAGTTAAGGACAGAGGGAGAGGGAGAAAGACAGGTGGCTCTAGTGCGAGGAACATTAGATAGTAAAAGAGACCTACGCCTGACCTTCCCATATTGACAGTGATGGTGTGCAGGGCTCTGGTACCTCTAATCTTCCATGACAGTCACACATTACCACTAATCTCTGCTGACAGGCGACCAGACTGAAACAGACTAAACTTCCTGTCTTAACGGAGTCTGGATCATACAGCGCCAAGGCCTCTTCACAACCCAGAGAGGTCGTACAGAGTGAAATGTGAAAATCTGTGGAATGTATTACTGTCACAACTCAAGCTGGTCTTTAAGGTGGCAAAATTGTGCCACAGCGATTCTACAAAACGATGGAACATTTTTAAAATGTCCTCACGGGGTCCAGCCAAAGTCTGAATATACATGTCAAGGTGACTTTTTTTTTTTATTATTAAAAAAAAAAAGAAAAAAGGTTTGCTTCATGAGGGTTAAAATAAAATTGAATTATTCAGAATACAAGCGCAATAAAAAAAAGAAGAAGAGGGGAATCTGAACACTTTCTGAATACACTGCATCTAAAAATTCGATTCAATCTGAGGGTGTCCTGTAAAATGAGTTTTACTGCAATTGAGTTTGGGAGTCCTTGGGCTCAATAAACCGCTTGACATCCTTTAACCTACCAAAGAAATTCCAATAGCATCTTCAAACACAACAAGAAACAAAAATATGAAATATACTGATATGACGCCATAACAATAGACAGATGCACTTTATCACACTCCAATTGACATATTAATGACATTTTGAAAACAACCTTGACAGATTATGTTTAAATGTCAAGTGCCTAACAAGATGGATGGTACAAAGTGTGCAACAAAGCAGATAAAGAATCTACGATTCATAACTAAAGGACGTGGAATCTGTGATTAGCTGAGAGCAGGAGGCAAGGAGAAGTGGTGCACAGGTTTGGGTTAATTGTGGGTACAAACAATCCATCACCCAGACGGTTTGTTATCACACTGCAAAAACGTAATTTGGACAAGTTGCCGTGATGAGTTTATGCATTCCTACACTCACGTCTATGTACCGACCTGAAATAAGACAGCAAGGAAGAGATAGAGAGAGATGAAGAAAGCGAGTGAGATAAAGAGAGGGATGAAAGAAAGAAAAGCAAAGGTCACGTAGATAGGTCTGTTTCAAGTAACAGTAAGCAGACGGACAGTTTTTCCTGCGTAGTCTGACAAACCACATACACTTCCTGTCTTTTCTTTCTTCATACCCTGTCCTTATCTTCCTCTCCTGCTCTGATTCTTTCATCTGAGTCTGTGTCTCAGAGACACCGAAAATAAGAAAAATTAGATGAGAACATTTCACCTGTCCTCATCTTGATTATGAGTCTACCCATCACAACCTCGACCTTTGTTTGAAATATAAATCTGTAAATGGTCATTAATTCAGTATTTTCTACAAAACACATACTGTGTATAGCTGTGAAATTAGTAAAATACTATATTTAATAAGAAATGAATGTGTAAAGGTAAACATTTACTTTCTTATTAATTCTTCTCTCATTCTCTCATCATCTTTTAGACTCTTCACTCATCGATCAGTCCAAACTGGTGATTTGACCGATACCCTTCAGTGACTTCACTGAGTCACACAGAACCTGTTTCTTGTTTTACGTCAGTCGTGGCATTGACCCGTTCATGCACTGACCCGCAAGGTTACACCTACAAAGTTAAAGGGGTTCCCTTTGTGGATTTTTTTTTTTCATCCTCCGTTAAGCTATTTAAAAGCGCAGCTAGACGGCGTGAAAATAAACCCTGGCATCAGAAAGTCCCTGCTAAAGTCAACAGTTGGGGGGATGTGACTGAAAATACTACGGGCAATTGGTCTCTGACAGGCAGCGGGACGAGAGACAGACGGGTCATGTTTGAGTTAACATGGACTGGTTTGTCTTCAGAGGCAAAATGCACGTCTGTGATCTAAGACAGGATTTTAGGATTTTATGATGTGATGACAAATGCCAAAACCTCCCTCAGGATAAGGTGGGAGCTTCTACACTCAGTGAGCACATTATTAGGAACAACAAGTGAATTCTGGGTAATTCCTCCCTTTGCTCTTTAAAGATCCTCTGGTATTTGTGTTTCCGCACAACGTTGGTTATTTAGTTTACTTTTTTTTTAATTTACCGAAGCTCCAGACCTGTATTTGCAGGATGTATGCATCAAACTGCTGATTAGATAACACGAATGGCATGAGTGGGTGGGTGTACAGGTGGTCCTGGAAAATTAAAATGAATTTCTCCAAAGTGTAAGTCTGCAAAGACGTGGTTGTTGGGTGGTGGACCTGAGCAAGAGTACATGTCGTGAGGAGCATCGATGAAAAATGACTCACTGGACTTGAGCACCGAAGAATTGACTTCAATCTCTCCTCCTGCGATTGGCTGGAAGACGGAGAGCTCCGACTGGTAGACGTCCGGGCTGGGGGCGAGGCTTGTGTTAGCCACGCCCCTCTGCTGGGCCTCCTGCTCCTCATACACAGCCATCAGCTGAAAAAAGAAAAACACAATTAAGCTGGTTACTTTTCAAATCCCCTTTGAAACTTCAATTTTCTTGATCTATTATCAAACGCGGTATTTCATCGGAGCTGAACAGCAACATTTCTGTTCAACGATTTTTTCCATAACTCCACTTGCAGCCTAAGGATTTTTTTTTCATTTTTTTTTTATTTACTATTCCTACCAACTCTCTATCCACAATGTAGAGAGGAGCTTCTCTTGTTTGCCATGCAGTCAGTTTACAAATCGCTGCACTTAACTTGGATTAGAGGTCACATGAATAAAGTAAATAACAAAATAGACAAGTAAGACACTATCAGCAAAACGACGTCTTCAAATTAAATACATTTCAACATGACCATTTTTTCAGTTATCCGCTGGTGTCAGACTACAGCTGATTAATGGCACAAGTTTAGAAAACTATAAACAGTGGTGTGTGTGTGTCTATCTCCTTGCACACAACTTGTGCGTTACCTTGTGGATGAGGACGCCATAGAGGACATCTAAGGAGCCCAGCATTCCTGTTTCAGAGTGAGTGCGTCTACTTATTAACGACTGACTCCATTCGCGGCTCCCCTTTTGCATGTGTGCGACCCCCTGCTGGCTCTCCTGGTGTTATATAGTGGAATCCCTCTCTATTGAGCATTGCACTGAGTCTGCGTTTAGCCTCACACGGCACAGGGCTTGTCAACACACTGTTCTAGGGGCCTCCATGCTCCTACCTGAATAGACCTGTGTGTGAGTGTGTGTGAGTGTGTGCGAGTGTGTGTGTGTGTATGTTGTGTCTATGGTGGTCAAGAGTGAAGAAAGAGGACTTTGCCAGTAAAGCCAGAGGCTTCCTGCTGCACTGGAAACCACAAGTGGTTGAAGTACTCATCTACACACACACAATCACACACACAAACACACACACACACACACACACACACACACACACACACACACACACAGGCCACAAACAGGCACACACCATATGAGAGTAAAACACTAAAGGCCAACGCAGGTAAGGTATAGAAAAATCCAGCCAATTAAAGGTTTTTACTGGAATATTTTTGTCGTTTTTAAATAAATAAAACAGGAAAAACTCCTTAGCAATACTGAAAAGTAATACAAAGCTCTGCACAATCTTTGAAACATAAATACAAAAAACCTAAACAAAATTGCATCTTGTTGAGTACAAAAAAACAAAGATTACATGCAAATATAGTAAACCTACAAACTCCATTCCCCAAAGTCCTGCACTTCAAATCCCACAAAACCCAGTCTCATGTATTTTTATGAAATATATCATATATCAAAATTGTTTCCGGGCAGATGAGGACGCCATCCATTGTACGACTGTGCGCTTTCTATCCTGCATAACAGCACCAGCAGAGAGCGGAACAGCATCCGCAGTTATTCAAATATCGCACCTTTCTCAGCATCTTCCCATCCACATCTCACCAACGATTCAGCACGACTGACGCCACTCAGTCTCTCACACGTTCATGTTCCGGCACGCTCCCCACTTCCAATCTGCCTAACACACATCTTCCTCGTGGTCTCGCTGCATCTTTCCGCTGATAACAAAAATTGAAATCCCTTTCATTTCCCGGCTTGATTATCTGCCAATCCCTCGCGAGGCATACTCACCCTGTCTATTTGACCCGTGCTCGCCCCTCCCCGCCACTTCTGACGCATTTTTTGATCTTCACACCTCTCTGTCACGCTCATGCTTGTTGTACGAAGCATTGTTTCAGTTGTGTAACCACGAATTTGAGAAATAGGGCTCACATTCTGATCCAGTGTGGGTAAATCAGTGAAGAGAGGGGAGAGAGAGAGATGGAAGCGATTCTTAAAAAAAAAAAAAGAACATCTGTAAGAGTGACAGGGAGAAAAATGGGTAGACAAATTCAACACTGCCTCGCAGAGTTTGGGAAGAAAGGAGAGACAGCAGGATGAGAGAGGGGAGGAACTCTCCCGACAGGAGACTCAAAGAGCTGCCAAACAAGGTGACACCGCAGCCTGAGCGGGGAGAAAGTGAAATGGCCACGCTGCGGAGGAAGAACAAATAATGATAATAATGAGGGGAACTGTGCTGTGCTGTGCAAAAAAAAAAAACGTTTGGCATACCAGAGAGTAAGGGTAAGAGACAGTGTCTCCAGATTGTGTCAAGTGCCAGTGAAATTGTGTCTTCTTTTGGACAAAATGAAAATGTACACACTGACTGTGTTGCTTTTGGTAGATAGACATATTAGAAGTAATATTTGCTGTAAGCTTATGAGTAGACCCCTCGTGAGCCTTTGAGTGATAAGTTAATTGCTACTTTTTTGGGAATTGGTGCCCTGCTACCAACGTGTGTCTCCATCTTGTAATTACATGAAGCGTAAAATCTTCCCATCAGTATCCTGTCATCAAACATGACACTTGACAGTAACGATTGCAGTAAACTTCAGTTTTGTTTTGTACCCCCCCCCTCCCCCCCCAATTGTATTTTACACTTTCAGCTCACTGTCAAACCACTTTTTACTTTAATCATGTTGCTGACAACCTCGTGTAGAAATGCCTTCATCCAGCTGTGAGCTTGAAAATGCACCTGTGCAAAATGTAGGCTTCGCTGAAATAAAAAATAATAATAATAATTCTGCTCTTTGCAGGAAAAATGGTACAACAGTTCAATATGTTGTATCAAGGATTAACTCAGTCACAGCTGATTTAATCTAAACAAAACAAGTCTGATTGCATGGATACCATAGGTATCCATGCAATCAGACTTGTGGATAGGTTATGAGGTTAATAAAATGTCTAAAATGTCTTTGTAGGGATATTTCAGTGTGCCACAGTGTGCCTGTGATTATGTGCCCTATCCAGCACCTCCTTAAGTGTGTGTGCGTGCACCGGAGAGGGGGATGAAGAAGTGCAGAGCTGGCTCCTATCCTTTTATTAAAATTAAAAGTGCACATGAACTTGAGACAGGTAGATTAATAGCAGTTCAGGGTTTAAGTGCATAACATGGGGCAGAAGTACACACACACACACACACACGCACACACTATATTACCATTTTTTGACATCATAGACCCTTTTAATCAGGTCGATTAGGGCAGAATTGATTAGTTTAGAGTTGATCAATAAAATGCCACAATCAGCCAAATGCACGAGTACATAAAATGGCCACAAACGGATCACATGAAAACAATCTTTAAACATGCGTAGGCTATCTATACACCACTGAACTTTGATTTCTGCTCATGACCACTTACCATAAATAAAATCTATTATGTCCCTTTTCTCTGAGTGTGTGTATGTGTGTGTGTGTGTGTGTGTGTGTGCGTCTGTGTGCTTTTGGCATCTTATGTAGTCAGCAAAAAGGCCTCACCATGAGCACTCCATCACTATACCCTTTAAAACAAATTGAGTGGTTGATGTGGACACACATGACGGCAACTGTCCATCATGTGTAGCCCCAGGATGGATGAATGTGAGTGTACAGGTTTATGTACAGGCCAGATGTGCTGTGTGGGTATTTTAGCTGGTTATAACACATTAGAGGATTGAATGAATAATAGCTAAAATAAAGATTTCATATACTGTATTTCCCAGTAAATATGGTAATGCCCCGCCAGGGTGGTTTCAGTTTTCAGTTTTGACCACTTCACCTTAATAATTATGGAGGACACTTTGCTATTTGACATTTTCAGGGCAGCAGATTTGTTTTAATGTTTTTTGCTCTAATTTTTAGCTGTGAGGCACTTTACAGAGAGATGTTTGCCCTTCCCAATCATGTCCAAAAGTATTGATAAAAGTATTGAGGAATAAATAAATGATCAAAATAAATCAATTCAAATGAAATAAAAGCTAGTCTTAAAAGGTAGGTTATGGCTTCGAAAACTCTCAGCATCCTCAGCTACCCTTAGGTCCTGAATCTGTTCCAGAGATGTGGATCACGTAATAAAAACAAAAAGCTGCAGAGTGGATTATTGGTCTGACTTTGGGTTTAATTAAAAGGCCACTACCAAAAGACCTGACACCTCTATAAGGTACATAGGGTAAAAGCAAGTCTAAAAAAAAAAAGTAGGTAGGACCAGGGCTATAAAGAGCTTTATAAACAAATGCATAAAAACGATCTGAAAATCAATTCTGAAAGAGGACGCTGGCTACAGCCTTTTTGCTCTCTTCCTGCTCTTCATCCATACACAGTTGTAATTTAGAGATAATCTTCTTGGAGAGAACAGGAAGCAGAAAATTGCAATAGTCAATCCTGAAGCCAGTGAAAGCAGCAGAGTGTCTGAAAACCTGCCACTCTCCGCCAACACTCAGCTGAAAGCTGATTACATCTGTCAGTGGTATGTTTTCAACTATAATACATTTGCAGCAAACATTTGCAAAAAAACTGCTTTCACTTTGCCAGTATCGGGTATCGATCGCAGACAAAATGAGGTGGGAAAGGACTTTAAACAATTTGGGCATAAAGCTGCAAAAGTGGAAAAAGGTGGAAGGGGGTCCGACAAACACACAAACACATACACACAATGTAAGTGGATAGACTGACAGCACCACCTACCTCTACACAACAGAAACTGCATGTAAAGCCTGCTGAAACCCCCCACACACTCATCCATCACAGTCTGTTACTGTCGTCCACATGTTCCTAACAGAAAGACCGTTTTTGACTGAAAGAAATAAGGAAAGTTATAAGTGCAAGGTTGTTATTATCTCTCTCTCTCTCTCTCTCTCTCTCTCAACAACCATCCTTTTTAAATGAGCTGTGTGTTGAGCTAAGAGTCCAGACTTTTACAAGCCCAGTGGGCTGCCTCCCATCAGCATGGCGTCATCCCCCTCTTTGCCCTTTGGATGCAATACCAAAGACTCACTTTTTTTTATGTCCCGTGACATAATTTTGATGCTCTTTGTGCCACATACATAAAAGAAGTCGCTAATGTGGCCGGATAAGGTCACTCCAGCCGGCGCGCAGTCTGTCTTGTCGAGCTGGCCTGACAGGTCCTTTTTTTAATGAAAAAAAAAAGCTTTGCACATTTCTGGGTGATGCCCATACAATAATAGTGCGGATAACAAAGGGAATTTGAATGAACCCTGAGGCAGGTCAGCTCTCCTACGTTCACGTTGGTCTTTTTGTCTTTCATCAGCAACTATTCCTGCTCAGCCCCGTTTTCCCCTCTGGCTTCACTTTCCCTTTCTTCCTCTCCGGCTGCCTCCTTCCTTTATCACTTCCTGCCTCCTATTTGCTTGTTTGACTCTCCCGTCCTCTCCTGTTCTCCTCTACGTTCCTCTCCTCTGCTATCTTCTCCACAGCTTCTCCTCTTGTATGTCCCTGCTGAGCTCCGGTAGTTTCCCCTTACAAACCATCTGATGAAAATCAGCCCATTTCTGCTCTTTTCTCTATGGGCTGCACGAGCAGAGCAACAAAGAGCTTATTAATTACCGCAGGAATCAGATACAGCCCTGTTCACTCTCTCCATCTCAACGCACTCCTAATCTCACCATTTCATTACTTCACAGGCTTTTTCTCCTGGTCTCTGCCTTTGTCTCTTTTTAATGTCTACATTTCTTATATACAAAGACTAGGAAAGACTCTCACATCAACAGATTTCTGCAAAGATTAAAAAACCCATTTAGCAGAGGGATGTATATACTGCATTCTATAAAGCACTCGCATATAAATAGCACAAAGGGACAGCAACAAGACAAGACACACTCACACACACACACACAGGCACATCTCTAGTCTATGACCTCTCCACTGTAATCGATCCATCGCCGTGGTAATCAATAAACAGGACGGCGCTGTCTCCGATTGGAGAATATGGATGAATGAAATTGGCCTGCTCAGCAGTTTCGAGTTGTGTGCACACGTTTGTGTAGGTCTGTGTGTGTTTCTATACGAGTCCCGACCCCAATTGATTTCCAGTCACCTTACCTCTCAATAGAGCATGAGCTATCCAGACAAAACAGACAAGAGGAAAAAGAGGAATGGGCGACAGGTATAATGTGAGGAATGAGAAGCAGGGACATAAAGATTGAGATAGAAGAGAAAGCTACAGAATATAAAGAACACAAAATATAAAGATGTCATACAAACATAGACAGGAAATATTATTAGCTCAATTTGAACCGCAGCCCACACACACACACACACACACACACAACTTCACTGTCTGCCACGCAGCCAAAATATAATGACAACTTCTGTTTTCTCAGTCATGCAGATGGTATGTGTGTACGTGTCTGCATTCAAATGTGCACTGGTGTGTGTTTGAAGTTTTGTGAGTCTGTGTCCCTGTACTCATACACCCCTGTGCTTCTGTGCTTATGCTTGCCTGTGTGTGTGTGTGTGTGTGTATGCGTGTAAACCATCGACCAGTGCATCCCGGAGGCTATGCGTAGGCCACACTTGGCCATATGGAAGAGCATTATGGAGACACGCCGTGGCACAGATGGACACATTCTGCTCAGGCCATATTCACTATGATCCACCCGTAACGGTCTGTAACGGCAACACAAAAAAAACGAGCACAAACAGGAGCCTAATAACCAGAGGAACCAGCCCAGGGTGCACCTTCTGGGTAGAAGGGAGTCTATTATCAATTGACTGGACTCAGATTCTCAAAATGAATAAAAAAGTATTATACATAAATATGCAAGTTGACTTGGGGAAGTAAATAGCCAACTCAAGGCTGAGAATGGTACAGGTGGACAAAGTGATACTTATATTTGGTTATCCGAGACGCTGAAAACAAATATATTTGGTCCAGCTCATTTTCACAGGCCTCTTCATTCAAATACTGAAGGTCGTGTGTGAAAACGAAATGGCTGAACCAGGAAACATTAGAAAACCTCTCACTCTTTTGACTCCATTGTGAGAGACTGTCAACACACTTGATTTCCAACATGGTCAGACAACACATCGGTAGAACGAGTCCTGCAAGACCCGAAACCAAGCGTTGGCCCTTATATCCTCTAATAGCTCATTTATCCAGCCTTCATTCCCTTCATCCTCGTCCTCCTTTCCGCCGTCTTATCTCATTCATTGGGCTCTCCACATAACAATGGATGTCTGAGAGGCTTTTCAAGTGGGATTTGCCGTCTGTCAGATGTGACAGATTAGGCTACACATACAAAGACACCGTGCCACTCCATATACACACACAGGCATGCCGTGCTTTGATGATAGTTAATTAAGGATTAATATGTCAAAACACGAAGCATTGGTAACCGTCAGCTGACAGTCAGGAATCAATGCATACGTGTGCATTAACACAGAAGTATTAAAAAGAGAATGGATCAAACATTCTACCGGTGTTCATCTTAACCCTAACCCTTTCTTTTCATAGTGAATCATAATAATAAGTATTATGATTATTATCATTATTATTATTATTATTATTATTATTATTATTTCTATTCATAATAATCATTATCATTATCAGAATCAGAATCATAATAATGTCTTTATTTACTTTTACGTTCATAGTTTTGAACAGTTAACTAAGTTAGTTTCGTTGGAGGGTTGTTGCCCTATTCTACACAGAGAAGGATTGCAGTTTTTGCCAGGTCCAGGTCAATAATCTCCAACTACTTTGGGGATTGTGGGGTTGATTGTCGAAAGGTTATCTCATGACCCCCAGACAAATTGATCTGCTTCAGAGGAAAAGTTGAAACATTTCTAGCCAAGAAGAATCACTCTCAACATTTTTAGATCAAACAGTTCCATCCATTCGCAAACTAAAAGCAATGACTTCATCCATTACCCTAATGCAGCCGCAAATTAGTTATTCTTGGTTCAGATACTGTTTTCTAAACAGCAGTTAGGTGCATTGGAAGTACTTCACTAATGCAGTTTGTATCACAGGGACACTGCATCCGAGGCCATTATGGTTAACATATTCATTTTGTTATGTCTGGCCAGACTAAATGGAACTAAAACATTTTCCCTCATATTTATATTCACATTCTCTTTGTCTAATGTCATTTTTTTTGAATACATATTGGACGAAGAAATGATGAGCATATGTATTTGTATGGGAGTTTACATTTCAAGCAAATGTTTATGTGCTCAGGCCAAAAAAGAACTCCTTGGAGAGTAGTCAAATCCTGAAAAATCACAAGCACAAGCCATCACAGGACGACCTTTATGAAATATTTTGCTGTGGGCTGTACAATATCTGACAACATAGTGAGGCACGGTTTCAGAAGTGTCTGCCAGGTTGTAAAAAAAGATGTTTGTCTTTGAAATCTGTGCCTTCCAGCCAGTATCATAGCAACGACATGCACGATGACCACATCTGCTCATCACCTGCTGAGTGCTAACAGCCTAAAATAAAGATGTTCCATGTCCTCCATGGCTTGTCATATCTCGTTATATTCAGTACGATGCTAATGTGCAATATTATACAGTATTATAGTATTGCATCGCCGAGCCTTGCTGTAATTTCACACAGACTGTGGCTTTATGGGCCAAATTGAGGGTAGGTGGATGGATTGGACTTTCTTAAATAGGGAACAAAGGAGGCAGAATGGTGACAACTGACAGACCTCCAATTCAAAATGCAATCTGAAACTGCAAAAAGGAAGCCAACCAGTTGAAATCGAAACCTGGTTTTGGATCCACTCATTGGTCTGGGAGACCTGTGCCTGAGGTGTTTTGGACCACAGTGGAGGACCAGTTACACAACTTATGTTTTTCCGTCTGTTCTGGTACAGTTGGAAATGGGAAATATTGTTTGGTTTTTCAATTATTATTTTCAAGCTGTGCGTGTGCACCAATTTTCTTCTCGGCTTTTCTTTGCTCTATCCAACAAACAACAACAACAACAACAACAGATCATTCAAACCGGCTAAAAACATCACATTTAATCTTTGTACATGATTATATACATTTCTTTAGTATATGGATCAGGGAAGTTAGGCTTGATCACATGAGGTGACATCTGAAGTCACATTCTAAAGCCAAGCCAACACTAACCTAATTACATCCGTCCAGTTGTTATCAGATCAACAAAAATGAATGTTAGGTCTAAGCGGGGCCTTAAGTCTTTTACTTGCGTCCTGCAGTTGTTCCATTACGCCGTCTAACATCCACCCCTTTCAAGGTGAATGACGGAAGGTGACACCCACTCAGGGAGCTGATGATCTGTGTGTGTGTGTGTGTGTGGGTGTGGGTCTGTGTTTGTATGAAGGGGTTAGGCAATTAAATGAGCCTGTTATCATCACTCACACATTCAGGGACAGGTTCTCTCTTTATAAAGCTCTCAGCTCTCAGCACATTACTCTGTCAATGTATGTAAATCTTTCTCCTAACTACTGGTAGCTTTGTGCGTGCGCGTGTGTGTGTGTGTGTGTGGTGACAACACAAAATGATAAATCTCTTGAAAATGCGCACACACCTAGTGGATAGCTTTTCTTTTAAGAAGGTTGATGTGAGCTGTGGTCCTTTTAACATCTCTATGATTGAGGTGAATGGTGAGGCCCACCGCTATGAGTGATTACATTCGGTCTTTCAAACAGATCCCATTATCTTTCCAGGACTATGAATCAAATCCATCCCGTCACTGAACGTTGTTTGACTTAAAGGCACAAATAAAAAAATCTCGCATAGGAAAGTATTTAGATGACGTTTCAGCCTAACCTACGAGTACTTAAAGCATTCTAAAGAAATATCATGAAAAAGCCTGAGGCTTGCTGTTCCGTTCTGTTCTCCGAGCGTAAGGATTAGAAAAAGTACACTTTTGGACCATGTGTACTTTATTTTGTGAACATATATTAACCTGCAACTGAAAGCATAAGAACCATCCGACATGGTCGGACTGGCCAGCAGCAGAGGACCGTCCAACAGGAATGCATCACGGATTGAAAGAACAGTCCCCTCTATGTAACATATAAATATCATTTTGGTGTGCATGAGACAGAGGTATGTTGTGCAGTCCCAAATATCAATTTCACTATTATCAAATATTAATCACCATGTATTTCCCCACAGTTTGAATCACATTTTATGGGAAAGAGTGGAAATGCCATCCCATTCTATGTGAAGAAAAGATTCCTTCTCTTAATCCCTGAAAATGTGATATTAGTTTTGAATCTGTGAAACGCATCCTGCCTTCTGACTGCTGAGAGGAAGAAGAGAAGAACGAAGAGGCAGAAATGTGAGCAGCTGCTTTACATCTCCCCAACCAAATGACTTTTTTCATTTTGTTTAGCCTTTAAATTGTTTGCTCCAAACACTCAGACCAATGCACGAGCACACGACGGACCAATTCTCCGTCATCTGGCCATTTAGTCAGTCCATCGCCAGTAAACCCCTCATTCAGCCACTTCATTAAGATAATTCATCAGCACAATGAATCCATGAGGATGTGGACTTCATAACAATAACAATTAGTAACACACACACACACACACACACACACACACACACAGGCTATTTCATGCGGTATCGTTTATCCATCTATACTTGGTGGGTCCCAGGTGCAGCTGTGTTTCCTTAATTAAGAGCCAAGCTCCATGAAGACCACAGGCTTCATCGTTTATTATACTCATAATTAACCCCTTCGCTCTCACCCTCTCTGCCTCTCTCTCTCTCTGTTTCATTTCCATCACTCTGTTAACCCCTTTCTCTCTCGCTCAAAATCAATCTTCCCTCCCTTGCTGGTTGGCTGCCGCATGCTGTCACCTCGTGACCATCCCGCACACCTTCACCATTAACCCAACATTTGTCTTTATTTCACCCTCTATTCCGCAATTCTTTAATTGCCAGCCTCTCTCTGACTTTCATTTTATTCACTCTTGCAATTAACCCCTTTTTCTTTCTCGCCCCCTCCCATTTCTCTTCCTTTCATATGCTCCTACAAATTGCACCTATCCGTCTCTTCCTCCCTTCGCTTAATGCTCTCTCTCTCTCTGGCGCTCCGTCTCTAGCAAACGCCATTACTCAATTAACCCCCATTGGTTCCTGGCTAAGGGTCAACATATGTATCAGGTCCGGATCAAATCTGTAAGCGCCTTTGACAAATGAAGGGTTCACACACGCACGCATGCTTGCGCACTAAGGTGTGACTCCAAAATTATTAGATTCATTAGGGGAAAGTGGGAAAGAACGAGGTAAGTGGTGAAGGTGAGGAAACGGGGTGAGTGGAAGTGGGGGAGGAGGAGAAGGAGAAGGGGGAGGAGGAGGCCAAGGCATTACTCAGAGACTGGCGGAGGAGTTAGGTTCAATAAATAGATAGAATGTGAGTGAGGCCATGAAAATGAAGGTAAATAATACATCTTGAAGAAAGGAAAGAAAAAAACGGTTGACGCCAGTAGGTAGAATATGGCGAGGAAAGGAAAGTATACGAGTAAAAAGTTTGACAACCTAGTGTTGACTAAAACACAGGGAAAGTATAAAAGAGGCTGATGGATTGAAAGCGTGGAAAGGGGAGATGTGCTGTCGTGGGGGTATGAGGGCAGAGAGGACTAAAGAGGAAGAGTGGAACTGGTGGAAGGGTAGAACTGAGGGATGAGGGGTATGTGAGAGAGAGCATTTAGGTACATTATGGTTGAGATCTCCCTCTTATCTCCTCTTTAGCTATAATGATACACAAGCAGAGCCTGGAAGACCTTTAGGAAGAAAAAAAAAGCACTTTAATTGGAAAAAAACTTCAGTTCACTGGAATATTTTTTGGGCTATACTTTCGGGCTACAACGGCAACGTTTAGGTTATTTTTATATTTTTGGCATTTTTTTGCAACTTACCACAATAAACTACATTAAAGGTAAATAATAATAAATCACTGTGTGTTTTTTGCTGTAGTTTTTATTATTTCATGATGTTTTACCTTTTATTAAGGGCACATTTATTCCAAATTTAAAATGGAGGAAATGATAAAAGTTTTTAAAAATAAATAATAGCACAACTTTATTTTGTGCATGTTTTTTTGCACTCGTTAGCAATTGGGTCATTGCTATTAAGATACTTGAGGTATGCACCATATGCGTTTGGTTTAATTAGCAAAGCAAAACCGACACTTGTGTTTAAATTAGAGCACACAGATGAATTAACTCTATCAGCCAGTTTAACGTGATGGGTGTTCGTCCAAAGAAGCTTTGAAGGATATTCGATGAACCATATGTGCATGTGCGCATACACATACCACAGACACAAAGACAAGGAAGCATGCATTTCGCAGATGGCTGGTGTTTAAGAGAGTGTGAATGATAAAACCTGCCCACTATTCCATTGCCTTGTCCATTATTCCACTCCGCTGCTTTTGACAAGAGTGTGCGCGAGTGTGTGTGTGTGTGTGAGTGTGTGTGTGTGTGTGTAAGAGTGTGCGCAGAAAGGCACAAGTGTAATTGGTGTGGTGCTTTTACCTCCATGGATCTGTGTCTTAAGAAACCACCTACTCACCATCACTTGCTGTAAATGAACAATATCAAAATTAAACCATTAAATGACCACATAAAAACAGCAATTTAATTGAGTTTTGTATATTGTGGTTTTATTGTTTCTACCCATCATGGGTAGCGGGTTGTAAGCAATCAAACTAATGGAACATTACGGACCTATTCAAAATGTGCCACACGAGTAATACTGTGTTACCCATCTGCGTGTGTGATCAAGTGAAACCTATGAGGCTATGAGGCATTAAGGGTTACGTTAAATGTGTTGTGTTCTTCATGAGTGATGTGGTTTGGTGAAAGTGTGTGTGTGTGTGTATCTATAAAAGAGAAACATTCAGATGGAGGTGGTGTGTGTCAGCAGCCTTTTGACAGATAATTCACTGAAAGCCCATCCGCATATAAAAGCTCATTACAAACGTTTTCATTCATTAAAGTTTAAGATGAATGAGATTTAAGAGCAGAAAACACGAACCGTGACCATATAACCCTTTCACCTTAACAAAAACAGAAAAAAGAATATTCATGATATAGACTGAATGACACTGTAAATCACTGCGGAGGATATAAGCTGGAAAGTCACATGTCTAAAAGCTGATCATTCAGCTCCACACCCATATACAGTAGGCACATATAGAAAAGGGTGCTCTGTTAATGTTGACTGTCAGCGTAGAGTGATACATGTGCCAGTGTACAGCAATTTAACAATGAGGCCATAGCCTCATCAAATATAATTCACAATTCGGCTAATAGCTGAGATCTCAGCTCCTAAAGAGAAGCTTTATGGTCCCTCTACCCTTCTCAAGGACTACCAGCTACACCTGCTCGCCCACACACACGACAACCCATCAGAGGATACTAACACGTATGATTACTGTGTAATGAAAAAAATGTCAGACTACATAAGGAACATGACAAAGACATGGTGTCTGCGTCACAGGAGAGGCAGAGCATTTTTATGGCTCCCGTACCCTTTTGAAGGACTATGGGAAGAGCAAGTACGACATTTGTGCACTAAAGTTGAACAATAGACGGGCAGGGTGACTTTCACAACTATAAAACAATATGCCAGGACATCTACTAGACAAAGACCATAGTGTCTTTTTTGCATGAATATGTTTACTGAAATGGAATGGTGGTTATTGTCATTTGATGCCGGGTGACACCATGTCACAAGGTCATATGACACAATTATTTAGAGTAAGAGCGAGTGCCAAACACAGGCTGCATATTTCAATTCTTATCGGCAGGCTCACACTTATCTGTCACGTCCCCTTCTCAGAGGTCACTGATACATTACAGCTGTTGAAATAATTAACCTTCACACTTTGCACACTTATTTCATTGTTCACAAAAACATACCACAAGAAACGCGAAACACTCTAATATATATCCCACCTCTCTTTATACCACACACACAAGTACCCCCAGTAAATGAAACCAGTGCAATGTGTGAAGCAATAAGCAGCACTGCTTTCTTTAGTGGAGGGTAAATATTATCCTCACCTATACTCCAACTCATATGGAGGCCTGGGGGGTCAGAGGTGACCAGAGAGCTGTTAGTACTGAGTGACCATGTTGTGCCATGTGTGAGAAACACATTAGAGTGAATATTTGCCCTTCCTGTTCCTTCACTTAACCCCTTTCAAGCTTGGTATGGCACTTGAAAAGAAAAATATGCCTGAACTCAATTGCCCTGAAAGAGATATCAATAAACACACACAAAAAAAATAAAATAGAATGCACGTGAATGAAAGTATTCTTTTCTTTCACTTTTTGTAACTCAATTCTGTTTCAAGCTTAGAGGAAGGTCGGGAACAAACTTGAGCAATATTAGACTTGAGTGACTGATGTGTTCATTGGTTAAGACAATCTGACCTCCAATCAAGTAAGGAAAATGTGCAGGCCGAGTAACATATACACAGAAAATAGAAGCTTTTCATTGATAGACCGAGTATGTCGTCACGTCTAAATAAAAAATAATATGACTGCGTTAACTTGGAAGGAAATGGAAACATTTATTTTTTAATAAAACTTGAATTAAAGGCTGCTCAGCAACCGCTGTGCAGGAAAACAACGCCAGCGAGACTTAATGATACTGGCTGAGCTACAAACGTTTTAATACTTAACACAATACTAATATGATTATTAGGCTTCCTACATGGGTTCATGGTGAACAATGAGATTTGCTGGATGACTGTCTGCTTCGTTTATGTGTCAGGTTTTCTGTTAAATTGCCTGGGATTAAAAATGTTGTGATTAAAATGTGGACTGTGTCTGGGGCCACCCACACAAATCACTGCTTCTCTCTATCTCTGCATGTTTTTTTTTTCTAATCCCTTTCAAGGCTCATTGTTCTGATCTAGGTCATGGTTCAATTAATGTCGACATGTTAACTAAAACATGTGCACACACAACATGCCATAAGAACCTTATCGACAACTACCTCCGTGCATAAACATGTAACTTACACAGCACGGTGTGGATTGGGCAAAAATCCAATCAAATACTGGCCGTCTGTCTGGTGTCTATTGTCATCATTATCTTGTCACACCAGACTAGGCAGCCATGAATAATCACATTGCAACTGCATCGTCTTTATGAATCAATACTTTCAACATGGCTATGTGTGTGTATTTGTGTGTAGGTGTGTGTGAGTCTCTGTCAGCACGTATGCACAGCACAGACTTAATGTACATGTCATTTATGATGAAAACTGTAGAGGAGGATTATGGGGCATTATGCATAATAACCCTTCCAACCGGGTCATAATTGCCTCATTCTGACTCTGGCTCGTGTTTTCTTCCTTGGAATGACGGAGCTAAGCTGGTGCGAAGGCGACCGGAGGAAGAGAAGCGATGGAAGGGAGAGAGAGAGAGAGAGAGAGAGAGAAAGAAAAGGAGGGCAGACATTTGGAGCAGAGGAGAAGTTGAAGAAGAGGACACGGTTGAAGGGAAGATGCAAATACTGCATATGAAATATGTGAATTCCACATTGTTCACAATGACGAGGAACAATTCATACATTAAAATAAGTTTTGGGGAATTTCACTTAAGAGGATCAAGGAATCCACCACTACCTGTGCTCTGGTCTCATTGGGACGCCCATCACTCCAGCTAACCTGCCAGCAGGTGGAGCTTTGCCTCACTTACCCCAAATAACACATTACCACTAATGCTTTGCAACATCCCATGTGTGTTGCAGGATACTAAAGGCTTAGTCTGCACAGACGATCAATCGATCAATCAATATGTCGACCATAAGAGACACCGACTCAATTTGATTAGTCTCTCAAAGCACCCTGCAGTCTACGGCCTTCCAAATCATACTTGTGTAGAGATATGGCAAACTAATCCGGCACATTACACATTAAATGAGGTTATAGTACATTTCGAAACAAAACCTGCGCTGTGTTTGAAGATGAAAAATGTGTTTTGTGTGCAAGGAGGGCAATTAGGCTGTCAGTTAATTGTCATATAAAAAGGTACATTGAATAATAAGTCACGGCGAATGGCTGAACCATTAACTACCAGTTTCATTGTAAATGTTGTTCACACAATCAGTGATGACAGCAATCAATCTGTACATGATGCGGCACGTACATGCATTCGCCAAATTGCTTTCACATGTGCATTTGTGAGTGTCGGCGGCAAAGCAGCTCCAAATAATCACTTTTCACTAATAGCTGCTAAATTGCCATTTTTATAAACCCCTAATTGATTCATCTGTATCAAGACTCAACCCGTCAAGTAAACGTATTAATAATGTTCTTGCAGACTAAAAGATGGACATAAATGAGCAGGATTGAAAGAAATGCATCTGTAGACAGCCGGTTGTGTTATTCATCATAGATCAGCAAAGCATTCATGATCATGGATAGAAAGAACTAAGAGGAAGGAGCTGCTGAAATTATGGAACCTGCTCTGAATCATTTCCTCATTATCAGGGGTTATCATTATTTTCTTAATGATTTGGGTAATGTAGTGACCTTTAATTAATGGAATTATTTTGCTTTAAACGGCAGAGAAATCCTTTTTAAATGGCCAGATATGTGAAAAGAGATTGGAAAAAAAGATATTCACACTTGGCTGAATTCAAATGTTATGGCTCATTTCCAAACATTAATTAAATAAGTACAAGGAAAAGTTAACTTTATTAAGATCCAAAAATAAATAAAAAATGCTCCCAACACGGGTCACATTTCACTGATTGTCTCCTCTGAAAATTGTTTTGGCTGACTGGAGAACTGCCACACACACACATTATGGCAAAATACACACACACACAATGTACTCCCCATTGAGTTGGCCTGAGTCTGTCCATCTAAACGTCTCCAAGTGAGGCCATTTAAGGTCATTTCATCAGAGCTGCCAGAGAGACAGTGATGATCGCCAGACACACACATCAACTTTGATGAATTCCAAATCTATTTTAACGGGATTTACATGGCAGATAAACTGCTCTCCAGCTAATTACACTGTTGTGGCTTTATGGGCCTAAACAGGCGAAAGGTTCTCCCAGGAGGTGAGTACTGGAGAACTCCGGCAACACTGGAGCGGTTTGGGTTTCTAAAATAATATAGTCATAAATTATAATCGATGTCATTCAAGCGCAGATCAGGGGGAATATCCCAAGGAGGTTTGCAAGGCTCTGAATCAAGAATTTCCTAAATGCCTATGTGTAATTCATATATAGGTAATCCTATTTTATGCGTATGGCATAATCATATTTTAGAATTGGAATTAGAACTGCGCGTCGTGCCACACAAACATGCACATGCAAACACACAAGTCGGGGGAAATTTGACCTCTGCATTTGACCCACCTGTGGCGCATGCAAGGCCACAGAGCAGTGGACAGCTGAGAGCGTCCCGGGAGCAGATGGGGTTAGTGCCTTGCTCAAGGGCATTAGAGGCGGCGTCTCTTTTCTTAGTGGCGGGGGGTTCGTGCATCCTTCCAGATGGAGACCGCCTCGACTGGGCTTCAAACCGGCAACCCTCTGGTCCGATGCCTGTCTCCCTCACCACTAGGCCACCCCTGATTGTCCAAAAACAAACATCCACACAAAGCAACAGTTTTCCACCTGTCTATCTCAGTTAGCATAATAGTTGACATTTTAAACAAGCCCTGGTCTGTGTTCAGCTTTTTTCCGCAACACCTTCTAAACAAGATGGAAAAAACACATTAGGAGCCACACAGAAAACGCTGATGGGAATCTATATTTTGTGCTTACTCTTCATTTTCTTTGGCATAATGCTGTGAGCCTGACTCGAAAACAAGAAGCAATGACATTAGGGTAATGGAGAAAAAGGACGGGGTCGGGAGGGGCTGCTCTAAATGCCAACAATTTCTGGAGGCTTTCAAGTAAACTAAACTGAAAAGCTCCTGACCAAGTTCTCTCTGTCCTGAATACAGAGATTTAAGATGATATCATTTTAGTGCCAAAAAGTGCCAAAATCTCAGATAGGGATGAGCAATAAAAAATTGTCTGAACAGGTGCCGGGGATAATTTATTTATGAATTCTTTATTAGAGACTCATTATGTCATTATTGATACGCGCCACAGTTATCGGCTCTGCTCTTGGTACTTAAGAAATTAAGAAAAAATGGATTTCCTATTTCTCAGTGCAACCTAAAGGGACCAACACACAGAGTGAAGTAAATTAAACAAACATTGGCTAAAGATTAAAATAACCATTAGCCGACTGATTGATATGACTTTGTTCATAAATTAAATCTAAACCCTCAGGTTCTGATCACTCAGAGCAGGGACAGATTTAGTGATTTAGGGGCCGCGGGTAAACTACCACACAGAAATATATGAATAATTTGTTCAAAAGAGTTTTTTGCTATAAAGCATGTGTATGGCTTACTTTTGAACGACTAAACTTTAGGCACCGAGTGAAAATAGCAATACCTCAAACACTGTCATTTCTATACGGACGGGAACCTGTGAAATTTAAAGCTAAGCCTCAGCACTTTAAGTAGGGTCCACTATTTTACTTTAAATTGAATGTGCTGAAGTACGGAGCCAGGGCAACAACTAATAGCCACTTTCCATGTACTTACAGTCTGTAATGTAGGTGATATTTTAAAAAAATACCGTGCTGCTGTGCTTACGTTTGCATTTCATTTCACATAAAGCTGTTTGAGGCCAACGTTATTTCATACATTTCATACTGCAATCTCTCCGCAAATGCATCATGTGCGTATATTTCAGCCAGGGATTTTTTCCAATTGTATTTTTGACCTCCGTCTTGGCCAGACCTCAAAAATCTCCGTTTTCTTTGTGGTGACAAACCAAAAGCCGGGCCGACTGAGTCTGCCTGCAGTAAAACACTCATCTGGGATTAGAAGCCATTTATTCGGCTCAGTAACACCATGAGAGCCATGCCTCAGAATCCAATGAATATTTCACACTTTCATTTCATATGCAATCTCTGGTGCTTAGAAGTGTGTATTGCTAGATATCCTGCTGTATGGTTTATTTCTCTATATGCGCATCTCACCATATGTGTGTGTTTTGGGGAATTAGATGATGGCAGTGTATTTGATCCCAGTATGAAATGTGTAGGAGTATGCCTGTGCTTCAGGATTGAGTTTTTTGTGCTGCCGATGTGTGCTATGAATAGTTTCACTTAATTCATAAGATAGTGTTACTATTTTGAGTTCATGTGTGAGTGTCATTATACAAACATAATATTTCATCATCTTTTTACCCACAGCCTTGAAACTGAAGCCTGCTAAAACAACTTTAACTGCACATCAGTATTCAAATGTTTCAGAGCTTATCTAAACATTTTTCTTCTAGCTGGACTGACACACTTCTCCTTTTTTTTTTTTTTATCATCATCAACCAAGAAATAACTTCTTCCTCAATCCAGTTCACAATAGGTCATACAACATTAGTCATAAGTCACTGTTTTTCTTATCTTTTTTAAAACTTTGGCATCTTTCGGCAAGATATTGAGGTAAAAAGTGGATAAATATCAAACCATAAATAAATGTTACAGTTGCTGTATGTGTAACAATACCCAGATAATATTTGTTTCCAACTTCTTCTGCTGAACCAAAAATAGGGAAGACGCCCCTGTCGATCATGACGTCACACCCATTTTTATTTGATCAAATAACCAATTAAAACCAAGCTTATCTGGAAAAATGAACAGGCAGGCATACATCGGAGGAGGCCCACAAGGAGACACAACCTCTGTCTTATCCTATGACATCAATTCTAATCAACCTTGTTCCATTCCTAATATTTTGTGTCTCTAAAAAAAAAAAGAAAAAAAAAGTGATGTACAGTCCTCCGTATTTCGGTGACTGAAGAGGAACTATAGGCTGTGACACCTCCACATAAAAAAATAAAAAATGCTTCACACAAGTTCACGGTCGCACAGGGCGAGTGGCAACTGGCCAGCTGTGAGACTGGAGCTGCTGCTTTCTGGAGTCTCGACAAAACCATGGCAACAGGCTCTCGCTCCAGCGGCCTCCTCAATCAGGTGCTGGTCTGCTGACTCTGTTATTGCTTCTGTCACAGAATCATATGGCCTCTGGGTGGAGGCTTAGTGTGTCGTGTAACTCCCCCACGGATTTAAAACATGAGGGATGGTCAAAAAAAAAAAGCACATCGGATAATATGTCATGTGGGCATTTTTTTCTATACCAGTCACTTTTTTTTTGGGTGTCTGTGTTAACCTTGTTGAGGCAAAAAAACACACACACTTGATTTCGCTGTAGACTCACAACGACAAAAACAAAAAACTTAAGAACCATATACTGTACCATATATCTGTACCATAAGCATTAATATTGCGACACCGAATAATAATGGAGTGCTGGTTAGGGAGCATCTCTTTCCCACAAGAAAAAGGCCAACAAATGAAACTTCGTTCTTTTAGAAGCTACTGCAATATTAATACATCCTTTAAGGCATTGAAAGGAAAGGGGAATATAATGTGCTTTACATTTTCTAGCCAGTAGGTACTTCAACTTTTTCTGAATGTGACCTAAATAAGGAATTTGATTTACTATAGAACAACGGCTCATTAAAACATGTTGATGCTGTTTTCTGTGCAGAGCCACAGAGAAATGGCTCAACATTCATTTCGGTTCCTAAACCACGGTTCAAAAAGGCCTTAGTCCAGGCCATTTATCACATTCTAATAATGTCAGACTCAATGAGAGGGTATTAAAATATACAAGACTTTCCAAAGGGGGAAAATGAAAAATGACCCATTCCTCAGGGGGGGGGAAATAAGAAAAACAGGGAATATATGGATTGAGTTTGCAAAGTCTCCAAAAGTGAATTTATAATGACACTGGCAAACGCTACAGGCAAGTTAAAACCACTCCCTCTGAATTTTGCTTGTGAGGCAATATTCTATCAAAGGGCTGCACTGGCCTACGAGTCAATGCAGCTCGATACTCCTGCGCCTGAAGCACATATACATGCACAGAAAATACCCAATCAAACCTTTGTAGAGGCACGAAAAAATGAGCAGGCCCACGCTGCTATGCGACTTATTAGCAAGTATAAATCAAAAGGATTATATGCATTATATATTATTATTATTATACATAAGGACGGATGTAAGGAATAAAGGTGGTCGACTTAAATACAATTACTTTACAGCTCTGTATGTAGAATGTAATGTAAGAGCTGGCTGGTATTAGTTTCCCTTTAAACGGACTGCTTGGCCGGATATTAGGCTACATGCATGCCTGTGTACTCTGCTGACTGCTGGTTATTCCGAAAATGGGCCATTTTAATGAATGGCTATTTACCTCACACATTTCAGTTCCAGTTCATGGTTATTAATTAGGAAGATAAATGTGCCACGGCTGTTTGTGGTCAGCTTAAAGCCACATAAAACCCACTGAATTCCTTGTTCACATTGTTCAGTGTTTTTTAATTAAAAGAAGGTGGGAATAAAAACAACTGAAACCATTTAAGCAAACCCTTTGATTACATAATCAAATTAAAAGCAGGAGAGAGACAGCCGAGCAAAGTTCTTACCTTGTCCCTGTCTTCTACCAGATCGCTGAGTATGTCATCGGGGTCCAGAATCCCCCCATCACAGTATTCAACATGATGAGTCCGGACCAAGAAATCTCCTTCCTGCAACACAGGACAAAACAATGGAGGTTAATCTTAGAGTATGTGGGAAAAAAAAAATAGTACTTGAAATAACGTTAAGGTCACTTCAACAAATAAACAAACAAACTTCAATAAAAACTGTTCAAATTCACACAAAACACATACCTAATAGGTTTATGGAGGCATCAGTTGTTAATGAGCCTTTATTGTAATTTACTGTCACATTTTCTCAATCAGAAATTGGGACAGAATTAAAACTACGCATTTTCGTAGTATATAATATAATATATATATATATATATATATTCAAGTAAGACAATGGTGCGATTTACTCAATGTGATTAATTTTGTAGTAAATTAATAATGAACAACATCAAATAGACAAAAAAAGGACAAATGCCACTTTGTGTTGCTGGAGGTTTTAATGTTTTATAATAATAACGTATATGTACATTTAAGTGTTTGAATGTTGTGTTGACAACATAAATTAAGATAAGGCCACATACAGCAGCAAAGAAAAAGTGCATTTTAATTTAATGCGGAATTAAATAATAGTAAAGCCAAAGCTCAGAAGAACCATAAAGTTCTTTACCAACTCATTTCTGCGTAGATCTTCCCCTCAGCTCTCTTTTATTCATTTCCTTCCATACCTCTCCCCTGGTACCTATAACAGATTACTCTCTCTCTCCCCCTCCTCACTCCCCCTCTCTGCTGTGTTGGCTCTGTGATTAATGACATCAGCACTGCACTGGACAGCTGACTACATGGAGCCGGTTGTTGTACAACATATTGAGACAACACACGCATCTGCACATGCACACGCGCACACAAAAAACCACACACAGCCCAAGGAAAGGTACAAGTCAAGAGGTTTCAGGGTGCTGCTCTATTAAATCACTCTTTCAGGGTCAGGTGCGTGTCAGTGCCTTTAAAAAAAATATAAAAAAAACTCCCATCAGAGTGTGTAACATGGAGCAAAGGTGCTCAGTGTCCCGGGACATCACTGCTAGTCTCCATGTCGATACCAAACTCTACCCTGCAACTACTCTTTACTATACAGTACTTGAGTCTGTTTGCAAGTAAGCTGATGTTGTGTAGATATATATATATATATATATACATACATTTACACACACGCATGTTATATATTATATAACGTGTAAATGAACGATGTATTTTTAATATCCAATTCAGCATGTTTTAAGCTGCATGATTGGAAATAAAAATGAGCTATAATCATACTTCAGCTATGTGGTACGTCAGCCAAAAGTGTGCTGAAATGTGGTCCACTTGTTTATGTGCTATATATAATGACAAAAATACCGCAACATACAATGGACGCAGCCTGACTTTAGTCATCCTTCACTGCCATATGGCACCAGCTCATAAACGAAAAAAGGAAATGTTGACGCTGATTTGACATCAAGCCTTTTGAGCCTCGTTAAATATACCGCATACAAATACTTTTTTCCTATTGTGTTACCAAAGAAGACCTTTGAATGCCATTGCAATCATAACACAATACACAAGACTCTCCTGCTCCTTGCTAGAATCCATTGTATATATATATATATATATATATTTTTTTTTTTTTTTTAAGAATCGTGACTTGGCTGATCCCAGGCCAGATGTATGGGAGACACATTTAAACATTGCTTTTTTTACATTGTTTTATTGTTCTCTTAGTCACAGTGTTTATCTTCCTTGTGCACCAGCAATCAGGATTTGGAGCTGGTTTAAGTCCGGGACAACAAGTGAATGTTTTTTTTTTTTATTACTATGGAAAACGTCTGTGCCAAAAGTTCATGTTATTGTTTTTTTTGTATCTTTCCTGCCCTCGGATTTGCACCCAATAAAATCTCACTGCGTTCAAGGTTTTTAATCACTTGGGCTTGAGAAAGGGAACAGCTTCTTCTGCAGTTAGGACACATGAATTACAATAAATTTGTATATTTTAATTGAAGCAGAAAAACAAAAAAAAATGGGAATCTAGAAAATAAAATGCCTTGTACCAACGCCAACGCTTTCAGCCTCATTCCTTCGATGACCCACGGTTGTTTTTAACTGGACAACACCCTATGATCTCATGTTACAGCAGGAAAGTCGGGCGGAAACGGCCAAGAAGAAAAGAGATGGAGAGGTAGAGCGGTAAGAGCCGTGAGCACATTGATCACATCTGATATTCAGAGGGGAGTGCGTGAATAATGTGCTGCATATTTTTATTTAGAAATAGAGAAACCCTTTTACCTCCAAGTCTGGGAGTTTAAAAAACCCAGAGACACACTTAGATATTGTCGGAGTGAAGATAGGAGTCGTAAACACGCCGATTTAATCTGAAAATCTGGGGGATTAGCATTAAATACAGCGTTTTGCTTGATACTAAGTCAGATCATCTTCGGCAATTAACTGTTGGATAAGCGATGTTGGGGAATTGACTGAAAAAAATACTTTTGGGTCCAAGGCCAAAAGTGAGGTCTGGATTTAGCAGAATTGAATCCCTCATTTCTGGTATGCCCCAGTTAAAGAAGTATTATCGCTGTCTGCACAAATACCATTTTGTAGAGACGGTGAACACTGAGGCACAATCTAATTCTGTGGAAAAATAAGTCAATCTGAGTTAAATTGTCTCTTCACTCATCTTGTGACCCAGCAGTCACAAAGCTGGTCTTCTCTGACAGGAAAATTGCCGGTGGCAATGCCGTGGTAACCACTACTAATCGCTATCCCCGTTACCACTCCAGCATTCCACGGATACAGAGCAGCACAGGGTGATTCCTGAATCGTGGTTTAAAAGCCAATTTATGCGCATCATAGTAACTATCCACATTAATGATCATGTGCAATTACATTTTTATTTAAAGTTTGGTATGAAGTCATGCTTTGATGACAAATATGACATAATGAATACTAAAACTGAACAATTTTAGGTTTATAAATAAAGATTATCTTCAAATGATGACAAGTCAATCTAAAATATAGGAAAGGCTCATCAGGCTGTTGTTTAATTGGAAAAACAAAGCATACGTTTTATTTTTTCTCTTCAACTGGGAGAATAGAATAGAGTCCTGAGGTTTGTCAGTGGCCTCTCCTCCCTCTTAGAAATAATTACCCGTGATGGTATGTTTGCATGATGTTATCAGCTTGTTAGGCCACGCCCCATCAGCATTCCTCCCTCGGCAAATGAAAACGTACACCTACGCGGACCAGGAACCCTCCTCAAACACATCCACCATACAACGTACACATGTCAAAGCACCATCCGCTTCCAAAAGCGACTGGTTGGAATGTTTGCATCTAAACCACACATTACATAAAAATCCATTTAGCACCAATCCTGTGTAAAATCATGGAGAGCCTTCTAATACTGTATGTAAGCGTTCAAATAAATGCAATACTCGACGACAGTCGTGCAGTGTGACATTACACAGACTACAGCCCACTTCTTAAAGGAGACTTATGCTGAAACCACATAAACACACGACCGCACACTTGTCTGTTTGGCCAAAGGTAATTAAGAAGTGTGTCAACATGCCGATAACTTCCTGACTACTCCCCTTGAAAACAACCGCCTCTTTCCTTCCTTCATCCTCTTTATCCGACCCCTCCTCCACTCAGCCCTGCTCTTTAAACCATCTCCTTTTCACATTCTTACACACGTTGGTGTAATCAGCAAATTATAATTAATAACAGTGAATAAACTCATGTGTAAATGTCTATTGTATGTTTTTTATACTTTCCTAAAAGTATATACATCAAAATAGAATACATGTTTAATGATTCATTATAGATCTTACTTTTCATTACAGTTTGCCATCAAGATGATTGTTTACAAATTCTTTATGGAAGTGAGCTGAGCATCTCAAAGACACTTGGACACTTTTCACTGTATTCGTATAACAAAGGTCTGGTATCTTACATAATAACATCAGCACTCCTTTAGGGTCATTCACTTACTAATCTCATTTATCTCTCCTGCGCCGCCCCCCCTCTGTGGTTGCATACTGGGTAACATTCTAATAGAAAGTCTGTGATCAATGTGAAACTAAAAAAGAATTGCAATGCCGCTATAATACAAACTAAATCCTCTCTGAAACTCAACTCGAGACTAAACCTCCACGATCCCCAGCTCCTTTCAAGATCACTAAATGTAGCTTTAATGCCTATTTTAAGTGTTAGCGCCTCTTAAGCACCACTGTGGGAACTCCCAACAAAGCAGCTGATCTATGGGAATGCCAGTGGAAGGTGGCTACAGTGGTTGCAGGCTGCAACACGCGAGATAATAAAGTGTTTACAGGCAGCAAACTCTTTAAGTAGGATGAAGCTGATGGGGGGAGGGTGCAAGGGGAGGCAGAGAGACAGAAAGTGACCCGACAAAGTGACAAACCTCAAAACATGAGTTACCGAAAAGTGGAGGCGGGAGGATTATTGAGTGGACAACTCACTAATACTATACTAACCATAATTACACAGCTACCACAACAGAAGAAGGGAGGGAAGAGAGAAAGAAATCTAAACAAAATGAGATGAAGCACATAAGAATATTATTATGTAATTAGTAAGAGCAGTTGGGAAAATAAGTCAACATACATTGTGGGCTCTGTGTTCCTCATTCTAAAGAAATGTTTTAATAATGTAAATGAATAGTTATTTAAAATCTGTGTATTGTAGTATTGAATTGTAAATATCAAAATGAAAATCATTCCTTTACTTATTTTTCTGCACTTAAAATTTCCTCTGAGAGCAAAATTTTTTGAAAAAAAAAATGTTGGTTTATGAAATTCATTCAGTTTAAAGGCAACTTGGAATCTAATGACATCAGCAGCTCATCTCAGCCCGGCAGACATTTTGACCTGTAGTAACACAGAATGCGCTGGTCAGAAAGAAAAGTTCCACCCAAGGTCACCATGGTCCGTGCATACCAGTGAGCAAACCTAAAAAGAATGCAGTTGTCAGAGCCTTATCAATTAGACTTGTACTCTTCCTGGTACGAGACATACCAACATGTCAGCAGTGTGTGAGCTCGATGGTGGCTCAGAGATATCAACACTTCAAATCTGTTTGTTTTACCAATGTTCTCACACGGTTTTACTCCTAAATAGCCGTAATCTCACAACAGCTGACATTTCATATTTAAAACACACATTTCTCCTGCTTGTACCCGGCTTGTCCAATTGGTTAGTCCAGAAGGGAACTGAAGCAAAAAAAATGAAGTCTCGTAAAAAAAAACAAGAACAGGAGCTTTCAAAGAGGAAGAAGAGATTAAATGACAGAAATGTGTGGGTTGCTGCTACAAAGAGAGCTATCTCTCTCTCCTTCTTCACCTCTGGAGGTGAAGGGAAGGCATAGTGGTGATGGGCAGAAATAAGACGAAGGTGGAGAAACACCCAGGAGGCTCTGCAGTGGACGGAAGGAGATTAAGAAGTCAAAAAAAGGTATAAAGAGTGAGAAAAAGAGGAGGCAGAAAAGAACGCTGTCTCGGCAACTGTCTGGCACAAACATCCACACACACACACAGCCTTCACAATTCTCCCTCAATCAAAACCCGAGGCCATCTATCTCTACGGCTGCAGTGCTCTTTGAATAATGAGCCAATATGAGGCGAGTCACTGAGAAGATTTGGTCGTCTGATGGGGGCCACAGGGTTCCCGCCCTCGGAGCAGCGCGGGGAATCAACAGCAGCCATGGAGGAATCACAAGAGGGAGATATTTGCATTTTACACTGGCAACTAAAGTGGGAACCACTCCTGCCCACTCCTGTCTGCACCATCACCAGATCATATCAGCTCTGCTTTTTAATTTTTCATGCGGCAATTATGAAAAACTGGACCTTCTGGCTTTGTCTGATTTCCCAAGACTTTGGCTTGTGAAATATCATGCGGCCTCTTTTTCATAATAGAAAAATTGACAGAGATATTGATTATTCTTTTATGACTTTTGGGAGAGCCTCAAATATTATGAGAGCGCTGTTTCATAAAAAAGTTATCTAGCCTTTCAGGAGTTCATGAAAAAAAAAATCACACATTATTATTATAACAAAACCACTTCTTGCAATTAATAATGCAGCCGACTCGCGGCTCAAAAGGTCAGGCAGACTTTTAGAGAGAGATAAAATGCCATTTGTTCACGCTTTTGCTCGTGTTCTTGAGTGCACACTGGACTATCTGGTATCAATGAGAATTAAATGATATTAAACAACTAAAATGAATGCCAAAATTCAACAAATGAGCAGCATTTACATGAAAAAACACATTATTACTGCCATGTGAGGCTTTATCCAGAGATACTTGTGTGACACATCTAGGAAAACAACATTTAAGTATTTTTAATACTGGTTTCGTGTGTCCTTCGGAGTGACATTTCCTTTATCGCGTAAAGACTAGATAGTTCACATTAACAATAATAATAAAAACCTGATTTGAGAGAAGTTACACCACAACATACAACACATCATTTTCTGTTTTTCAAGAGGATAAGTTTAGTCCTATTACTTAGTTACCTGTTCCAGGAGTTTTCTGTATCTCTGGGTGGCTTGTTGGATGAGGTCCCTCACGGTCCATCCCTCCTTACAGGGCACCACCACACCGGTCTGCCCAAATGCGACTGTCACCTTCATCACAGCGGCCGCCTTTTCATCCACAGCGAGGATCCTCTGGATGAAGGCGAGGGACGGGGATGACGATGGAGGTCCAAAATAGTAGATTGTCCACCAAAGAGTCTTGACCAAAAACATACAGGATTTAAAGAGAATAAATAGGGAGAGGCGTGAGTGACATGCTTTTAACATGCATCAAAACACAAGTTGCATCGTAACAACAACAACAATCTCTTCAGAGGTCTCACAATAATAGTCAAATGCGTTTGCTTCTCATGTCTCCATTTAAAACTCATTGTTATTAAAACAGCAGAAGAGTGTACACAACATTTGTCTCGTTATTCTCAAGTTAAATACGTTTTAAGAAACCAATAAACAATATTAAAATAAAGAGTACTGCAGTATTTTTCCTGTTTGAGCTGGTACACAACCACTGTGTGCTAACAAACCACTGTTTAACTCCTCTTGGCTGAGGCTAGCTGAGAGTAAGCTAGCACCAGCTGGCTAACGGTACTTAGCCTGGTCCTGTAACCTTTAACTAAGCCCCGGATGGGAAACAACCACACAAAACACCACCACGTCCTTCTCTGACATATAAGCTGATGTGTCGAGTTTACTTCCGACAAACACGCAATAAAAAACAGAAACGAAAACTTTCTCTCTCACACACACACACACACACACATACGCACTGAGACCTATGCTAGCTAACGTTAGCCACCTTAGCTGAACTTTGCAGAGAGGGATGCGGGGCATCGTTCCACAACTTTTTCCTCTCGCATTGTTTCCCTCCGGTTGTTTTCCTTCCCAAAGAGACCCCTAGCCAGGTTTAAGACCGACACACAACGTGTGGCAGCGGACTGGTTGTTGTCATGTCTGCGGACACACACAAACACACACAAACACACACACACGCACACACGCGCACACGCGCACACATACACACACAAAACGGCAGAGTCGGAGGCGGCACGGAGACCACTTCACTGCGTGTTGGGAAAAAGTTTGGAGATGCCTTCACTGACTCCTGTCACGCTCTTAAAGGGACAGTGTCCCAAATTTATGATAAATACATATCTATTAAATAATTTATATATATTACATAAATATATGTAAATGTATAATTTCTAAGTGAAAATATCTATTGTGTTTTTATGTATTTATTATTATATGTTTGTTTGTTTAAAGAGAGTGCACTTTTATCTGCAATATTGGCTTAAAAGACAAAGTAAGATGTCATTTCAAGATATTAGAAATACATATTAATATCTTAATTAATTTAAATCAATATCAGATTTTTTGCTCTATGGAATCTACGTCATGCTATGATACAATATAAGACGAGACAAATGTTCATTATTCAAAAGAGAGTGACAAATACATAGCAATGCTCTAAATATGAGCGATATGACTGTCCGTTAGAAGTCATTGATAATGATTTACCTTAGTAAGTAAGCAGGCATGTAGATAACCCAGACATTTTTACATTATAAAGCATTATTATTTACACGATGAACGAATCAGCACCAACATGACAGGCGTCAAATTTGCATGTGTGCAAACCTTGATACCAAATCAAACATCTTTTACTGGCTGGCACCTTCTCAGTATTATAATGTTGAAGCCAACAAAAAATATTGTACGTACAAAACATTTTGGCTCTTCTCACTTCGGTTCATCTTCAAAGACGGAACCGCTCCCTGCAGGTGGAGTTTGGCGTTGTAATTAGCAGCTCAAATGTATGCATGTGTATGTCTGCTAATTGATTTGGGCTTGGTTTAGTTTCTGGGTCATTGAATTCGATTGCTACTAACGAACCCCAGGAGACGTGGAACATTGTGCATGCATGCGTTTTCTCTCTTTCTTTCTATCTTTGGTGAAAGTTGGAAGAACACTTGAATAATCATTTAGTACTACCATATAAATACGTTTGAATTAATTGAAAAGTTTGGGAGTCAGAGGCAAAGCCAATGCACTGTAAATGTAATAATTAAAGATTAAAACACTGAGAGTTAATTGGTTTAATTGCATCTGCATGACAAAGAATAAAATTGAATTATTTTCCCTGTCTAACAAGTGATTTGTCAGCACCAATTCATCAATGTCATCATTGCCATATCATCAAAGACATATTATGCCCCATCATGACATATCCATACAGAAACAACATCTAGAAAATGAACAATATTTTTTTTACATAGGGGAATAAACAGATGAAGATAAAGCTAACTTAAGGAGGGGTGAGCAACACAACAACAATAAAAACAAACGTGATGGACAAAACGCACAAGCTCCCCAAGAACAAAATGTTTAGAATAGAATGTCACAGTGATAAAACAATTGTGGCTGTATTGTCATGCACACATCTGCTGTATCTCCTTCACACTGATGGAGAGCAGGCTGCTCATATATTATATAAACAGTTTATGACTATATTGTTGTAGAGAGTCAAATATAAGTTTTTAAAAAGCACCTCACTGTAGATCCATTCACACAAACGCAACAAAAAAATTGACTTTCCTTAGGCAACACCAACATCTATTTCTGAGCCACCTGCTGAAATGGATCCATATGGTTGCTCATTCCCTCTCATTGTTCCAAATAGTAAAACTCTGAACTCAGCACTGTGTCGTGTCGAGCCTCCTCCATCTAGAAGCCTTATGAACCATAGTGAACATGCTAGGGTGTGAATGCTCCCCTGCTGTTGCACCAGGTGCATCCAGACCCCAGCAAGCAAATCAATATGTGTGGTGAAAGATGCAGTGTTAGAGAGGAGAAACAGGCAGGATGGGAATCCTGATTCTACTTATTAGGGTTATACATTATATCTGTTGAAAAGCTCCCCTCCTCAAACCCCTAACCCTAATTTCAGGTGTATAACCCTAATAGGTAGAATCAGGGTTCTCCCCCCTATTGTGAGTGCCCTAATTGGGGTTATAAATCTGAAATTAGG
>JAFBJU010003038.1:0-15355 GCA_016785305.1 Colistium nudipinnis | reverse complement strand
GACAGGTGCATCACCTTTCTGAAAAAGTTCAAACTCTACCTGTCTAAGATCTACACTGCCAATGCCGACGACATTGAAAAGGTAATATTTGAGCTTTTAAAATACTAAAGCTACAATGACACATTTACTATGTTGCAAAGGTTATCCTTATGCTTTTACATGATATTTCAACAAATGTGAACTCTGCAGAAAGGTAATTAATATGTATTGTGTCCTAGCTGCCTGTGTCCATGGAGGAAGTTGTCGACCTCCTGAATGATGTGAACCAACAGCTGGGGGAGTGTGGGGAGGAAATTGATGAAGAGGAAGAGAAAAATGAGGTTCGAAGGGGACCAGCCCACTCTAGCCCTGCTCATCCCACGGAAACCAGTGCCAGCATATCCCACATTAAGTTTTCAACTCCCTCTCCCAACAAAACTCTAATTTCGCCTTCTAAAAGACTGGTAGGTTCATTTTGTACGGTAATTTAATAGAAATCCCACCATCGTGAAATCCGAAATTTTCATTTCATGTTTTTTTTTTATTATTGAGATTCAGAACACACATTTGAAAGCCATTTCTAATCATTTATCGTTTATTTCTCCCATAGATTTCTCCTAAGACGCCACCTCACTGGGTGGAAGACCAGAAAAGTCTCCTTCAGATGCTGTGTCAGCAAGTCGAAGCCCTCAAGGTCAGGATTAGAGACAATAAACATTTTAATGTATTCCACAGTCTAACGTAGAGTCCAATTACAGTGAAAGGGCTGTTGGTTTCAGAGTGGGCTAAGTTTTGTATATCTGGCTGGAAAGTTTAGATCGCATTATGCTGCTTGTTTTGCAGAATGAAGTTCATGATCTGAGGCACAAATCTTCAGTGAACGCAGGCTCTCCTCATCATAAAATGTATGCTGATAGTTACGGTGCCGAGGGCCTACAGGAGCCTTTTACCCCAGTCCAGCCCTACCATGGGGCTCCCCTAACAGGTTAGCGCTATTCAAAGAGCAAAAACAAATGTCTTCATATTTAATACCTTATTTTTATCTACAACCATTGGACATTAATATTTTGTAAAATTAACATCTCATTTGTAATGTTTTTTTTGTTGTTTTCAAGTTACCACCACAGGCCCCTCTGTGTACTATAACCAGTCTCCAGCTTATAACTCTCAGTATCTCCTGCGCACAGCAGCTAATGTCACCCCCACCAAGGTAATCATTAACATCTAATATTGATTTACATTCATAAACTTGCTCGGAGTTGACTGAGTGCCATTTTTGTATGTTCCCTCTTTACATAGGGCCCGATGTATAGTATGAACCGTATGCCACCTCAGCAGCATATGTATGCTTACCAGCAGCCCACACACACCCCTCCATTGCAGACGGCCCCACCCTGCATCTATCCTCCTCCTCAAGAACAAGTTTTTGGTAACCCTCTGCGGTTTGAGTCGCCAGCCACAAGCCTCCTCTCCCCGTACAGTGAAGAATATTATGGCCAGAGTGTAACCCAACAAACCACTAATCCTCCTCTACCTGAACCCGGCTACTTCACCAAACCATCTGTAGTCCCCGTTCAGCCTCCAAAAAGCATAGAGGGCAAGCCAGTGGACTTCGGGAAGCTGTCATTCAGCCAGCAGGCACCAGCAGAAGTTCCCAAAGTGCCTTCTTTTGGAGCAGTTGCCGGTTCGCCTTCAGCTGGGTTCAAATTCAACTCCAACTTTAAATCCAACGACGGAGATTTCACCTTCCCATCTTCTCAGGCCAAGCACAGCGAAAGCCTGCTTGGTCTTCTCACATCGGACATTCCAACCAAAACAGAGACTGTTCCAGAGAAGCCTCCAGCTCAGGAACAGGCCACAGGCCAAGAAGGCATTTTCACCTTCGGCACTAAAAGTATTGCTGGAAGTCTGTTTGGAAAAGTGGATCAGCCATTTAAATTTGGGGATGTTGCCAAGCCAGTGTTTGGGTTACCCAGCCACGCAGGAGACATAGACAAGGCTGAGAGCGACAATGACAGCACCCATGTTGAAGAGGATGAGGATGGTCCTCATTTTGAACCCATTGTACCTCTTCCCGATAAGGTAGATGTGAAAACGGGCGAAGAAGAGGAAGAGGAAATGTTTTGCAACAGGGCAAAGCTGTATCGATTTGACACGGAGACGAAGGAGTGGAAGGAGCGAGGTATTGGCAATGTTAAAATCCTCAAACACAGCACTAAAGGGAAGGTCCGCCTCCTAATGAGAAGGGAACAGGTCCTCAAGATCTGTGCTAATCACTACATCACTGCTGATATGCTAATGAAACCCAATGCAGGCTCTGACAAATCCTGGGTGTGGAACGCAATTGATTATGCTGATGAAGAGCCTAAGCCTGAACAGCTGGCCATCCGCTTCAAAACAGCTGATGAGGCATCGCTTTTCAAATCCAAGTTTGAGGAGGCCCAGAAAGTTGTTCTCAAATTCCCGGAGAAGCCCATTCAACAAGAGAAGAAAAAGGAAAGCTCGAAAGCTAAACAATCACTGGCAGCCCAATTTGCACTCAAAGACGGAGAATGGGACTGCAGCGTGTGCTGTGTGAGGAATAAACCCGCTGATATGCGGTGTGCTGCATGTCAAAGTGCAAATCCAAATTCTACATCAAAACCAGACACTCAGGCCACGAGTGAAGTCAAATCCACTCCTTTTTCTTTTAAATTTGGTACGGATTCATCAAAGCCCACTAGTTCCGGCTCTACATTTACTGGGTTTGGGGCTTTTGGAGCTTCTACGCAGTCTTCGTTTTCGTTCGGCACCAGCGGCTCCAAACCTGCAGACACAGTGGCCAGTGCATTTGGTTCTGACTTTGGGGCTCAGTTTGGAAAAAAGCCAGGGCAGTGGGACTGTGACAGGTGTTCCAAGAGAAACGAGGCCTCTGGTGACAGTTGTGTTTCTTGTAAAGCTCTCAAGCCGTCCACTGAAACAACTGCTGCAGCACAAACCGCACCAGCTGCAGATGCACCTGTGGCGCAGCCGCCAACACGTGAAGTTGACTCCGGGTTCGGTGCTCAGTTTGGCAAGAAGCCTGGGCAGTGGGACTGCAGCGTCTGCGAAGTAAGGAACGAAGCCTCCGTTCACAAATGTGTGGCTTGTCAAAGCCCTAACCCAGCTGCCAAATCTACAGCGGGAGCTCCAGTTGCACCAAGGCAGCCTGCAGCGTTAGGATTTGGGGCTGCTTTTGAAAAGAAGGCTGAGCAGTGGGACTGCAGCGTCTGCGAAGTAAGGAACGAAGCCTCCATTCACAAATGTGTGGCTTGTCAAAGCCCTAACCCAGCTGCCAAATCTACAGCGGGAGCTCCAGTTGCACCAAGGCAGCCTGCACCGTTAGGATTTGGGGCTGCTTTTGAAAAGAAGGCTGAGCAGTGGGACTGCGACACCTGCCTCGTCAGAAATGAAGCATCCGCTTCTAAATGCGTTTCCTGCCAGGCGCCATGTGGGAATCCCTCTCTCGAAGCGAAGTTTGCCAAGAAGGATGGAGATTGGGACTGTGACACTTGTCTGGTGAGAAACCCCACCTCTGCCAATAAGTGTCAGGCTTGTCAGACACCAAATCCCAACGCCAAAGGCACAACCAGCAGCGCTCCCTCTGCTTCCTCCTTCAGCTTTAGCTTTGGAACCAAGAGTTCATCAAGTCAGCCAACTGCGACCGGATTCACAATGCCCTTTGCAAGTGGCAGCACTTTTCAGTTTGGGCCAAACAAGAAGGAAAAAAGCCCAGCTTCTTCTTTTAAGTTTGAAACTCCCCAATCTGGCTCAAATGCCAGCAGTGCTTCGGGCTTCTCTTTCTCAATGCCCATTCAAGATGGTGCCTTGAAGTTTGGCACTCAGGACACAATAAAGGAAACCCCCTTGACTGATGAGCCAACACCTCCCATGGTGTCCGCCTCCAGTTTTCTTCAGAGCATAGCATACAAACACAATGAAGAACAAAAACGACCTACTCTCGCTGGGGATCCTGCTGAACAAGATCAAAACCCACTACTCTCTGGTAAACCTGATGATTGCAGTTTCTCTGACCTGGCAAAGTCATCTGGAGTAGACTTCGAGTTTTGCGTGAGAGACCCGAATTTCAAGGGTTTTTCAGGGACTGGTGAGCAGGTGTTCTCATTATTTCAAGCAACCCCCACAAAGACGGATGCCACCAATGAACCTGAAGACGACGACATGTACAAAACGGAGGAAAATGACGATATTCAGTTTGAACCAGTAGTTCAGATGCCCGAGAAGGTGGACCTGGTGACCGGGGAAGAGGATGAACAGGTTCTTTATTCCCAGCGTATCAAACTCTTCCGATTTGACACCGGTAGCAGTCAGTGGAAAGAGCGTGGTGTAGGGACCCTCAAATTCCTGAAAAACAGCGCCAACGGCCGGCTCAGGGTGCTCATGAGAAGAGACCAGGTTCTTAAGGTGTGCGCCAACCACTGGATCACCACCACAATGAACCTGAAGCCCTTAGCGGGCTCAGATAAAGCATGGATGTGGTTGGCCAACGACTTCTCTGATGGAGAAGCTCAGCTCGAACAGTTAGCGGCTAAGTTCAAAAGCCCGGAGCTTGCGGCAGAGTTTAAAGTAAAATTTGAAGAGTGCCAAAAGCTTCTTTTGGACATCCCTCTACAAACCCCCCACAAGCTCGTCGACACGGGCAGAACAGCACATCTCATTCAGAAAGCAGAGGAAATGAAATCCGGTTTGAAAGACCTGAAATTATTTTTGACAGATGAGAAAACAAAGATCAAAGATGATGACCACACGGACGCTATTCCATCATCCAGCAGTGTCTCAAGCCTTGTTATCAAGGGGCACAGTGAAACCACCGGACCTGCCTTGGAATGGGACAACTACGACCTTCGAGAGGAGGCGTTGGACGACACTGCCGACTCATCGGTCTACGCCTCTCCCCTCACCAGCAGCCCCCTGAAAAAGAACCTTTTCCGCTTTGGAGAGTCCACTAGTGGGTTCAGCTTCAGCTTCCAGCCTGGCATCAGCCCCTCCAAGTCTCCTGCCAAGCCCAACCAGAGCAGAGCCTCGGTGGGTACCGATGATGAACAGGATGTGTCCCAGGACGAGGATAGAGATGGACAGCACTTTGAGCCTGTGGTTCCCTTGCCTGATCTGGTGAATACTTCTACAGGAGAAGAGAATGAACAGGTGGTCTTCAGTCACAGGGCCAAACTCTATCGTTACGATAAGGAGCTGGCTCAGTGGAAGGAGAGGGGTATCGGAGACCTCAAGATTTTACAGAACTACGACACCAAACGAGTGAGGTTGATAATGAGGCGAGACCAGGTGCTTAAGATCTGTGCCAACCACTGGATCTCGGCTGTCATGAAGCTGGAGCCGATGACGGGTGCTGAGAAGGCCTGGGTCTGGAGTGCCATGGACTTTGCCGAAGACGCAGGGGGTAATATTGAGCAGCTGGCAGTGAGATTCAAGCTGCTGGAAACCGCCAACACCTTCAAGCAGGTCTTTGAGGAGGCTAAGGTTGCACCAGAAAAAGAGGAACTAATGACTCCTGTGACATCCGTGGTCGACAAATCTCAAGACAGTGGAGCTGCAGAATCTGCAAAACCTGGTACAACGTTGTGTGGGAAGGCCGCCATTGCTGTTCTAGAGGAGACCACAAAGGAACGTACAGAGCTTAGCCCCTGTGCACCTGGGTCTCCAACTCCACTGAGCTCATTAAGGACGGTGGTGTCACCGCCTAAGTTTGTCTTCGGCACCGATACCCTGCAGAAGATATTTGGCTCTCCTAAATCTCCCTCCGAGTCTGAGGAACCTACATCCTGTGTGAGGGCCAAAGATGCTGGGCGTCCTGCCAAGGCCTTGCTTGCATCACCTGCATTCAAGATCCCAGAGAAAGGTAAAAAAAAAAAAAAACACGTTGCATAAGACGAGTACAACATTTGTCTGACGTCCTATGTTCACCTCATTGTCTTGTTCCATCTCATTGCTCCATTTTCATAGTTGACCCAACCTAGCCCCCTCTCAGGTTTTATTTTGACAGATTTATACTAACAGCATAGCCAGTTTTAATGTGTATAATGTCAAATGTTACTTGAAGTATACACGGAATGATCTTTACTAGGATTTTGATTAATATGCTGCACATACTCTATTTTGCGAATGCATAACATTAATAACAACACATTCTTTTAAATGAAATGAGGTCAACACACACTCTTAGTACTTCACACTTTTATTTGAGCGCCTTTGACCTTGTTTTATGATTATGATACAACCTCTCAATTAGTTTTTCTTCGCCCAACAACCCACCATCCCTTAGGGCTGGATTTTAGGCTTTTCAAAGATAACCCAATGGCTTTTTGGACCAGCACTTCAACCACCCAATTTGAACCCCCAGGTACTCTAATCACTGCAGTGTGTGTTAACACTTCTCAGCTGTCACCTGGCTGGCCCTTACTACTTGAAAGTAATAACCCGGATGCACGGAGTGGATAGAACAGTGACACTAATGTGTTGCATGTGTGTGAAGGTGCAGTTTTTACTGCACAGCGCATTTTAATCATTTATAATAATACTTTAGCACTTGTCTCAAATATATAAGTGTCTCCCACAGGAAGAAGTAATACACAACAATGTCTTGATTTTCAATATCTGATCATTCATGCTGGAAGGAGTTTGTAATGCAGCATTGTCAGTGTGTACATTCAGGAAAGGAAGTTACTGCACCGGTTTAAACTGTATTTAGAACTAAGTTTACTCTTTCTTATCTTAGTTGAATGGTAAGTCATCATGAATGCATAGTCAAATACCAAAGCCATTGCATTTAGTCTTTACTCTATTTCTTTAACCCACCGAAGTGCTAATGTCCAACTGTGTTTAAATGTTCCTCTGAGCCATCAATCTAGATTTAAGGATAATTAGGAGGGAAAGGTTGAAAGGTCTCTTGGGATGTGATACATTACTATTAGACTTGGTTCAAATGTGTAATGCTTGATGGTGATTGGATTAAACGGTAGACACACTGGTCAAAGTTAATGTCTATTGAAAGGTGAGATGAGACGATTCCTCAGAGTGTGTCACCGGAGAGGAGTGTAGTGTACGAGCGTCACAAACTCCATTTTTAGTGCAGGATGTGTAGCAACAGTGTGAAATACAATTCCCTGTCTAGTGCTCTGCTAGTTATGCTGTTTAGTTTTGCAATATCTCATTTCCAGGGAGTACCACATCTGGTGTCATCTGTTAAGTATAGTGGAAAAACAAAGACGAGCGTACAGAAGTGTTCTCTTGATACAGGTTGCTCTGTTTGTAAATGAAATGCATGCCATTCATTTTTGCTGTGCACGACTTGTTTGTGTGTGTTTGTGTAACTAACACTGATGTTGCAAAGGGATTCAAGCGGAAGCAGTTCCTTCTAGGCTGACTACTTATTTGTCCCCCCTCTTATGGTATCTGTGTACCACAGGGTCCCAACAGGCGGAATTGTCTGATGATGACTCGGATGTGGAGATTGTGTATGTCCGGGAACCCACTGCCGAACAGGCAGCTCTGGCGCAGAAGCTCCTGCTGCCACTCACCTTCTTCTGTTACCGGAATGAACCGGGCTACACCAGCGAGGATCAAACTGATGGTAAGACTTAAACATATAAAAAAAAAAAAAAAATGTACCGGTATTTAAAAAAAAAAAGGTCACAGGTCATGGAAGAGGGGCCAGACAGCTATTCAGCTTGGTTTATTTCTGCAAATGTAATATTTTTCGCAACTCATGACAATATCCATCCCACAATTTGAATGAAAAGTGATGTCAATGTGATATAGAATGGTAACGTTTGTTAGTATCCTGTAAATGTTGAAAGGGATTGAGGTCTTCCCTGATCTTCAACTTCATCTTACATGACTAAATCTAAATTCTAAATTCTTAGACTTATGATGATGATGATTATTTCCAGGTTTATGTGGACATTTCTGCATTTTCAAGGATGATATCCTTTACCATAAGCTCAATCATAAACGGATACAAGACCTCACACTGTGGGACACTTGTATATAAACTCCACACAGCCACTTGGAAAGTAAAACATGAAAAATAATTGAAAAAAAAAAAAACCCTAAATGGAATTTATGTTCAATAGGATTTACTTTGCATTTTCAGATGAGGATTATGAGTCAGCAGTGAAAGCATTGAATGGAAAGCTCTACCCCGACACTCCTGGGAAAGGGGCTGCAGCATGTAGTGTTGGTATGTATGTCGTTTATCCTGCCACACAATGACACTATATTATATCCACTAACTTACCTTGAACCATTCAAGTATTATTGTTATGGGTTATAGGGGTTATAGATTGACTCTTGCGTAACGCACAATAATCTGGTCACCTCCGCTCGTGACCCTCTCTAACTCTTAAGCTCGTGTGCTGCGTCCAGAGCCCGACTGTCAGGTGGTGTGGGAGAAGAAGCCGACGCCAGAGGAGGAGGAGAAGGCCAAGAGATTCCAGCTTCCACCCACCTTCTTCTGTGGCCTGAGCACCGACAGCGACACGGACCACGACAAGCCCCAGGACTTTGATACAGAGGTCCGCAAGGCGCAGCGAGAGCTGGTAAGTGATTGGACAACATGCTGGAATTCGAATTTGAGGAAAATGCTTGCCTTGTGTGAAAAGCATCTACTTGATGATTCCTATCCCCTGGTGTCAGGATGCCCAGCTAAATGAGGGAAAGGTCTCCAGCAGCACAGACCCCGCGGTCGGCTCCTCTACGCCACAGCATCAGCAGACCTCAGATCAGCCAGCCGCGTCTCAGAGCGAAGCACCCAGCAGCATTTGTCCCATCGACCTGTCCACCAAGAAGAGCCCAGAGCCAGAGGCCCACACTGGGACGGAAGTCTCCTCTACCACCGGTCTAGGTAAGAACTGCATTTCTATTTATTTATTTTTTTCACTCTTGGTGTGGTATTTTAACACGGCTGTGTTCAAAATGCTCTTGTCAGGTTTAGAAACAACCAACTGGTAAATAGCGATTTACTGGCGTCTCCTCGCTATGGCCTGCTGTCATGCAAATAATTCATCCGTTTATGAAGTTATTGTCTGATTGATTCACTGTTCACCCCCACCTCATAGAATCTGTAAAAGGCTGCTCACACATTGATGCATCAATAATGATGATGATGATGATGATGATGATGATGATAGCTGTGTCCCATTCCAGGGTCCCCTTCCCTCAAAGGTCACATTTAAAGTTTGGTTGCGTCACAGTGGCGCAACGGGGCTGTCCCACCTCGAGGACCCCTTTGACATGTGACCAGCTAATGTGTGCTTTGAGAGAATTCCCCCTGTTGGATCCTTCGTCGGAGGCCCAACATTTCCCAGGATGCATTGCGCAACAGATGTTTTGAAATGAGATAATGGCAGCCAACAGCAGGGAAGCGTCAGAAGAACAAACTGTAAACAGGATATCAGGACAGAATAGCTAACGGTAAACTATGGGACAAAAAGACTTTCTGTTTGATCATCTGTTAAGTTGTGCAAATGTTGCTCTGTTGCTAGGCAACACTGCGGCAAGCTGGCGACTAGTTGGCGAAACTCAGACTGCAGACCAGACCTTCTTATCTCAGGCTTCACAGTATACACCGCCGACCAAGGCGGTGGCCCCCTGAATTTAACTTGCTGGGGCAGTTTACTTTTATAATGTAAATTTGCTGTTAATACTGGCATACATCTGTTTAAGTAAGATTATGACTGTTTCTAATTATTTTTGCAAGTTGGTAAAAAACAAAAAAAAAAAAACGATTCCACCACCTCTTTAGTTTCAGGTTGTTTATTTCATCGCTGTTTCTTCACATAGCTTTTCACATTGTTTGTGCGCCTATTCAACCTGCTCTCTGCTGGAATCCTCCAATACAAAAAGTACTTCAATGCATTTAACCCACTATTTAACATTAACTTTATTTGTCCTCTCACAGACTCATTTGGCTTCAGCTCATTGGGCAGCTTCTCTTTTGCTGATTTGGCGAGCAACAAGGAAGGATTTGCATTTGGAAATCAAGGTTGGTTTCAAATTTGTCTCCACGTATTTCTACCAGGCTCTCACCAAATTAACATTTTATTTCCATGTGTTCTTTCTTTCCCGTAGACACCAACTTCTCGTGGGCAAATGCCGGAGCGACAGTGTTTGGGGCCGCAGTGTCCTCTGCAGCAAAACACAACGGTGATGAGGAGGGCAGCGATGAAGAGGAGGCCAATGCGGACATTCACTTTGAGCCGATAGTCTCGCTGCCAGAGGTATTTACAATCCGGAGCTCCAAGTCTTTTAGCCTTTCTTTATCCAGGAAGTTGTGGTTTAGTGAATGAGGGCCGCATCTCATCCCACAATTGCGTCTCTCAGGTGGAGACCAAGTCTGGAGAGGAGGATGAGGAAATCCTGTTCAAGGAGCGCACCAAGCTGTACCGCTGGGACCGGGACCTCAACCAGTGGAAGGAGCGAGGAGTCGGCGACATCAAGATCCTCTTCCACCCGTCCAAACACTTCTACCGAATCCTGATGCGGAGAGAGCAGGTGCTGAGGGTTTGTGCCAACCACACCATCTCGGAGGCCATGGAGCTCAAACCTATGGGCGCCTCAGCTAATGCACTCATATGGACCGCCACCGACTACTCGGGTACACGCTCGTTTGCACTTCAAAAATACAAATGACGGCAGTTATTCTACACAACTCTGTGTATCGATGCTTTCCTCGCTGTTCCCCTGATGATCTTGTCTTCTTCCAGACGGCGATGGTGAAGTTGAGCAGCTGGCCGCCAAGTTCAAAACGCCAGAGATCGCCGAGTCCTTCAGGAAAACCTTCTGCGATTGTCAGAGCCAAATGGTGCAAGCCTGCGGCGAGGGCACTTGGGTTTCCCCACAGAGGTCTAGGGTGCAGGAGCACTCCAGGGACAGCAATCCACAGGTGTTCTTCAAGGTGTCCGCTGACGGCCAATCGCTGGGCGTCATCACCTTAGAGCTTTTCTCCCACATTGTGCCCAAGACGGCGGAAAACTTCCGGGCTCTCTGCACCGGCGAGAAAGGCTTCGGACTGCGGGACTCCGTCTTCCACAGAGTCATCCCAGACTTCATGTGTCAGGTGAGCTGAAAGAGCCCATTACTGCAGCTTCACTCATCGTGTCCGTCATATCGTAGAATCTGTTTTCCACAAGTACATCTCCATCTAACGTGACTAACGGGTGTCTTCTCGTTGGCGTTTTTTTTTAGGGAGGTGACATCACCAACGGTGACGGCACAGGAGGCAAGTGCATCTTCGGCAGCAAGTTTGAGGATGAGAACTTTGACGTCCGGCACACGGGCCCAGGGATCCTGTCCATGGCCAACCGGGGGCGGGACACCAACAACTCCCAGTTCTTCATCACGCTGAAGAAAGCCGAACACCTGGACTTCAAACACGTGGCCTTCGGCTGGGTCCGGGACGGTATGGATGTGGTTCTGCAGATGGGTCAGCTGGGCACTAAGGGGGGTCCGCCCACAAAGAAGCTGGTAATCGCGGAGTGTGGGCAGCTGTAGCTTTTTTTTTTTTTTCATCAACTTGTCCCGGTGTTTCAGGTTAGAGGACTTTGGATAATGGCGTGTTCCTTGTGTGTTACATACCCTCTTGCTTAAACAGAGTCCACAGTCATTTGGTGTTAAGGTCTTCTGGTAGGGACCCTCGACTCCAGCGGCCTGGAATTAGAAATACTTTCAGGAAAAAAAGTTAATCTAATGACATGCAAGTGGTAGCGGGTGTGTATATTGGGTCGCACTTGCATCTTTCTCATGACTTGTTCATTTTGTGTTTATAATTGTACATGGATTCCTTTTTTTATGTCTATACTATTGGTCATTGGTCTTGCATGTGCTAAGTAGGATTGCTCCTCTGGTCCTCCTCGTCAGCTCCACTTGGGTACTTTTGCTCCTTTTGGAAAGTCTTAATTTTAAAGGTGAGGTTGTTTAAATGCACCTGTTGGTTTATAACCATGCTCCCACCTTCTCTATTTCTGACATTAGGAATCCCCCTCGGTGAATTTACTTACTGCAAATTGACAATGCGCAGGAAAGACTCGGGTTGATATTTTCCCAGATACTGTTAATTGAAGTCATCTCACCCTGCTGCCCTGTCGATACAGGGTTTTTACAAAGGCGCTATGTGTTGTCTCTGAGATAATCAAAACAAATGGTGCCTGTTGCAAAGGAGAAATAAAGTTGATTTACAATTAAACGCTTCTTCAGGTTGTTTTTTTTGCATTCCTCCTTTAAGCCAGACTGTTACAAACATCTACACGCAGGCTGCAGCTCACCAAATATGGTCAGTCCCTGGAACATCTCATCACAGGCTGTAATCTCTGTGTAGTTGTTCTCTGAGAGTCCTTTCCCTCTTACATGGTTTAACTGTAATAGTAAACAGACACCTGGGATTAAACAAACCAGGAACAACAGACACTTGGATGTCTGTTGTTCTGAGAGTCCTTGAGGTTTTTGGGTTTGTAGAGTAGTTCAAAGTTAAACATTAGCGTTCAAATTTCAAATGCAGCAGTTTTCTGTCCTCTGGGTTATTGTAAATATAGGTAAATGCCGTTTCCACTGTTGCCATAGTAACACTGCTAGAAATGTGTATAGCTGGAAAAGAGTTTCGGGTCACAATACTCTTCCATCCGAGTTTTTTCCTCGAAGGCACTGCTGCAGTTGAGATTTTACTGGCCCTCTCCCACTGAACCCATAGTGTTTGCTACTGTACTGAGCCACCTGCCCAAAAGACCTCTCAGATTGAATTTCTCTGAGGAGAAAAAAAACAATAGGGTGTCCATCAAGGTTCAGTGACATTTAATAAGAAAGTAAGAACTGCAACGTTCAAGATGGACAGGTCACATTATCACGTACAAACGAACTCCTACAGCCACACATTGTACAAATGAACTAGAAAGGTGCTCAGTACAAGATATACCATGCCTGATTACTTAAACTTGAAATGTGGTTATTATGTCTGGAAACAATTAATCAAAATGTTGCAATGTTTAAGAAAATGAAATGAATATCACTGAATTAGACCAAAATGGAACGGGGCCTCGATGCATCCCTCCACCAGGTTTAGAAGAAGGCTATATTTTCAAATACGTGGAAATGAGGTTGATGGCCAAACTCATTTCCACTTATGTGAAAACATAACCTGCTTCTGTCTGCATTTTTTTTTTTTTTTTTTTGCATCTTCCATACATCCACAGGTAAACCATTCGTCACCCTCAACCACACTTCACACACATGCAATACTTGCACATCCGACTGACATTAACCAGCCCTAAGTCTCTCGTGGCAGGTGGTGTGTGATGAGACGGACACCGGCTCAGAGAATCTTACTGCGACTTGGCGGTCACCAACTCCTCCTCGGCCGACTGGTAGTGGCGGTACTCCGGCTTCAGCTCCCAGGTGCTCTTGTGCGCTCCCTTGCTGTTGTATGTGCCGATTTCCCTCATGATTTCTTTCAGGTAGGTCTGCAACACACAGAGCAGAAACACAGTCACGTATCATTCATTTGCCCCCTGAAAATTGGGAAACCATATTCCCTGTGAGTGGCTGTAGTAATCTACAGACATGAATGGTTTGCGTTGGATTTATATCCACCACTGGGTGTCGCTGTTGCGCTTGGGGAGATGTGTTGGCCAAAATCATTGAGCAACGTTGTTTTGGCTTATCTAGACTTTTCATAATGGGCATGTCGGTTACCTTAATTTGTGTGTAGGCCAAGTGCTTTAGGAGCGAAGTGATGGTGTGGAGTGTATTGCAGAGTTTGACTCCTACTCAGCCCGATGGTTATGCAATCAGAGGCAATCAGGGAGGGAGACGAGGACCTTGTGGTCTCATCAGCACCTACACAGTGCTGTTCTCCACGAGCTGTGAAACTAGTCCACAGCACCGTATTGATTCACCCTTCTTGTGTGTGTGTGTGTGTGTGTGTGTGTGTGTGTGTGTGTGTGTGTGTGTGTTTTGGCCCAAAATTCAGCCACTACAGATAGTGTGAACAGGCATCAACGTCATGCTGTGGGCGTTTTGTTCAAATTTAACAAAGCAAGGTGGATACTGGGCAAGCGCATTGTTTTTATTTTTTGGGCCACTCACTGTGTGTGCGTGTATGTTTGTGCGCCGCTCACCACGGGTTGTCTGGTGATGTCCACGAGGTCCTTGATGTTGTAGTACTGGTGCTTCTCAAAGGCGGAGAAGAGCATGTCCAACACGACCTGCCGCTCAGCCCTCACCATCTTCCCCTCCGACTTTTTTTTCTTCTCGTACTCCAACTTGGAATAAGCACATTTTGAACACATTGAGAACGTTCCGTCATTCAAATGAATGGAGAAGGCTTCTAGCTCCTTCAAAATGTATATTTTCCTTTATACACTCACCGAGAAACTACATTCAAGCTTGAAATGGGTCAAAGGACTATTAACTATAATACAACATATTAACGCTTCAAACATGGGCATTATCAGGTGTGCTGACCTCACATACAATTTCTCCTTGAAATGTTTGCTCTTCAATACCAAATTGAGTCTACTCTGAAGTGCCTAATTTGAAAGATGTCATTGTATAGTCATTTTCTCTCTCAAAAAAAAGATAATTAGTATGGAAGTTAGCGCCCCTGGTAAGGATGATGACACTCACTGACTCCAGCCTCAGTCCACCCCTTGTGATACTACACCACATTCTTAAATGCACTTTGCTTCACAATCCTCTCAAGGCTGTGATTATCCCTGACGCTTGGGCACCTTTTTCTACCACCATTTTATCTTTATATGAATGTGTGTGGATAGAGCCAGCTTCCTTAGAAATTAACTTCTGTGACTTAACCTCCTTGTGGAGGCTGTCAACGACTGTCTTCTGGACATGCGTCATCAGCGTGTAGCCTACGGACCCAGACTGAGAGGCCATTTAAAGTCTCAGGAAACCTTTGCAGATATTTTGGGTTAATTAACTGATTACAGTGAGACACCAGGGGCTAAAATATTGAACTTTACACGATATTAGATTTTTTTTAGAAAAATTAGCTGTCTGCCATAATCATCAAAATGAAGAGAAAAAAAGGTTTGAAATACTTCTCTCTGTATGTTATGACTCTATATAATAATTGAGTTTCACTTTTCTTCAATATTCTAATTCATTAGGATGCACCTGCATACTGTGCGAGTTTCAAGAGTTTTGACATTTTGGACTTTTTGGCTGACATTAACCTATAGGCGAATTTTTCGACAATGTTTTGAATTTTAAAGACATGCTGTACTATGACGTTTTGACTTTTTTCACTTTATTTTTGCATCTACACTATTTTCAGGCCCTGCCGATGCTCCTGTGCGAGTTTCGTGAGTTTTGA
>JAFBJU010003032.1:245681-272971 GCA_016785305.1 Colistium nudipinnis | reverse complement strand
TATGCATCTTTTGACATTTTTTCATTTTTTGACTTTTTTGACATTTTTGACATTTTTGACATTTTTGGACGACATGCTATACTATGACGTTTTTGGTCAAATTTCCCATCAAAATGCCAAATCTTTATTTTTTCACTTTTTTTCATTTTTCTTCACCTCAGTTATTTATTTGAGCGTTTTGCATGTTTTTATGCATCTTTTGAAATTTTTTTCGTCTTTTGACCACATTCTATACTATGACGTTTTTGATCAAATTTCCAATAAAATACCAAATCTTTTTTTTTTCACTTTTCTTCACCTCAGTCATTTATTTGAGCGTTTTGCCAGATTTGATGCATCTTTTTAATTTTTTTTAATTTTTGGACTTTTTGGAAATTTTTGGATGACATTCTATACTATAGACGTTTTTGGTCAAATCTTGCACGACTTACTACCCTTTGATTTTCAAATGCTAAACATTTTTGACAAAGTTTCACATACATTTTTATGTAGTATTATACTATATCCTATTTTGCCCCACATCACATGTTATTTAGGCCTATATGTTCTCATGTTCTCGTCTTAACGAGCCTTTCCATTCCTCCAATCAGCCATGAACGACCTGCTGCAGACCATGGCTGTGGCCGGTGGCCCCGGGGCCAAGTGGGCGGGCAGCATCGAGAACCTCGACGACGTCGGAGACAACAGCGTCGCGGGCGGCAGCAGGCCCGGTGGGCAGTGCATGAAGGAGCTCGCTTTCTCCACCGACGCCATCGACTGCGCCACCCTCACCCTGCCCAGCGCCGGCCGCAGCAGGGCCAAGCTCCGGCTTCAGGTCAAAGGTCAGCGGGGCTGCTCTAATTCTGCGGGCGGAGTAAAAATCTGGCATATTAACTCTCTCGTTCTATATTCAAGTATAAGAGTAAACGGGCCTTAAAATACACGGTGGTGAAGTGTTCTTCTTCTGTGTCAGCAGAAAATGTTTCCTGCGAAGACGTGGCCGGATCCTCTGATGATCCCAAAAGTCAAGGTGAGACCTGACGAGGAAGAAGTGTCGATTCTGAAGAAGAAAAGAGTGAAAGACCCCCGCAAAAAAAAAAAAAGCAGGCCATGTCCTGAGTCGTGCTAATCTTTGGGCTGCCTTCCTGCACTTTGCTCTCAGCCTCATCTGCTTTTTGGGAAAAGCCATTTTTAGTGGAGCGCAAACGAGTGATCAGAAAGAGAGAGAGAGGGAGAGAGAGATCAGCCTCCAGTGGAAGCAGGCTTGACTCCATTCCAGGCTTTGGGGTGTAATCCAGGCCAGTTAATCTGTGATCAGGCAACTATTCATCAGTTCTGACCCAGTGGTTAAACAGCCACTAAACCCCTGACACACATTCCACACCTCTCAGCTAAATCCGCACCCTCACACCATCGGCGTCTCCTCCGTTAAAACTTGCCAGTGGTTGAAATCCGTTAAGTACCTGCCACCCCACCTCCTTTTCTTTCCCTTTTTCTCGTCTTTTGATGTGTCCCCCTGTTCACCAACTGGACATATTGTGGCTGCAGCCACGCTGGCACCGAGCTGTCCTTCCTGTCCCTGTGCCCTGTCATGAGCCATCTGCTGCCCCAGCAGGAGACCTTCTCCAAACTGTTAGCGCGTGTCTGACTGTGTGTGTGTGTGTGTATATAAATATACAGTGTAAAACCTAACCGTGTGTATATATGTGCATGCATGTGTTTTCCCTTCTTGTCCCGTCCCCAGCCACCAGACCCGCCAGTCTCCATAGCAACATGACCATCAGTAGTAATAGTAACAATAACTCCCACCTCGCCTCACCTCTGGAGGCCAAAGGTACGCGCCTCCTTCCTTTACTTACTCCTCCTTTCTAACCCCTCCTTTTATCCTTCTATCTGTGTCCGTCATGTGTGTCAAACATACTGTAATGTGCCTGTGGAAAGGAATGGGCTTTCTTAAATAAAATCATTGAGAGCTGCAGCTGTCAGGTACTTGATTATTATTGGATTGTGAAAAAAAAAAATGAGAGAAAAACTATTATTATTATTTTTTTTTTAAAGGCTTTATTTTGGAATGTTAATCAGACAAATTATACATTTACTGACGTCGCTTTGAGCGTTTTTTTTTTTTTTCATTGTTTTTTGCACCAAATGACTAATTAATCCCTCATGAAAATAATGAATATTTCCAGCTCTGAAATATAATATAAGTAGTAGCTCAGTGTATATATATATATATCATAACATTTATCACAATCATCTTAAAATAATATTACCAAAATAAGTCCATGTTACTTGTCATTGATCAGATTTGGCTCCTCCCCCTTTGACAGGCACTCTGAACGGGAGCCTGAGCCGGCCTCACAGCGAGAGCAGCGGAGAGTTCAGCCTGAGCCTGGACCAGGAGGTGTGGTCCAGCACCGGCAGCAGCCCCGTCCAGCAGCCCAGCTCCTCGCGCTCCTCCCATCAGAGCTCCTCCCACCAGAGCCCGCTGCAGCTGCGCCGCTCGCTGGACCCGGTTGCCGTCGCCGCGGGCAACGCCCAGCTCAGGAGGACAGGATCCCCAGCCAACGAGGTGCTGTCCCTGCAGCAGTTCCTGGATGAGGGCATCGATCCTGCGGAGGTGAGACGTCGAACTCGGTTATATGTTTCTGTTGGTTTTACATAAACTTGAAAAAAAACGAGGATTCAACCTGAATATTTCCCGTTAATGTGCCAAATATTTGCTTTTTTTTTAATCTATTTATAGTTACCGGTCTAAATAATTGAAGTGTAAATGCAATCATCAAGCAGAAAATGTGAATCCAAGTCAAATAAAAATAAATAAAGATGTTTTTGTTTGTACTCACATTTGTCGTGTGTGTGCGCCGTGTCCCGCGTAGTCTGGCAGTCAGGAGAACCTCACAGTGGACTCCCCTCGCCTCTCCACCTCCTCTGAGCACGTGCAGAAGGCCACCAGGGCCCGAGGCATCCTGCGCTCGGCCAGCAGCAAGGCGGCCCCCAACAGCTCCGACCGCCCACCCAGGTCCTCCGCTCAGCCGGGACGTCCCACGCTGCGCAAGGCCGAGAGCACCCGCGTCAGAGGCTCCGCCCCCCTCCGCTCCAGCCTGTCCTCGCAGGCCAGGGCCACGTCGGTCTCCGAGCACCTGGACTCCGCCTCCTCCACGCTGCCGCGAGCCAGCAGCGTCATCTCCACGGCGGAGGGCTCCTCGCGCCGCACCAGCATCCACGACCTGCTCTCCAAGGACGGCCGGCAGCCCGTGTCCGTCGACGCGTCGCCGGCCCTCCCGCCCACCAAGGCCGGGGTCCGCCCCCAGCCCACACCCAGTGAGTACCGCCCCTCCGAAAGCTCCGCCCCCTTGCCCAAGTCCCTCAGTTTACCGTGCCATAGCCTGGAGGACCCCGACCTCTCCACCCTCCAGTCCTTCCTGGGCCCCTCCTTCACCGTGGAGTCCGTTTTCATGGACTCCATTTTTAGCGAGTCGGCGGGCAAAAACCTCCCCTTCCTGTCCCTGAACCCCACCTTAGTCAGCAACATCAGCGGGCCACCCGTCACCCATAAACCCCCGCCCGCCGCCGCTGTGGCTGCTGCACCCGCCCCCCAGCCACAAAGCCAGACCCCGCACTGCCAATCAAACGGCCAAACCAGACCCGACCCAGCCGGGCGCGAGGAGTTAAACGAGGGTCTAGATCAGTCCCTGAACCCAGAAGAGAACCAGTCTCTGTGGTACGAGTACGGGTGTGTGTGAGTGACCCGACGGATAAATGAGCCCTGCATGTATTTACCTGAGCACTGTCTTTGTGTGTGTGTGTGGTGTTTTGGTTTCCTGTTTGACACATGGTGCTGATTGGTGATTTGGTTTTTTTTGTTGTGTTTTCCCATCTTCTTCCTGTTTTGGTTTATTTTCTGGGTGTGTTTTGTTTTTACGCTTGGACTCGGGTTTAACGTTCCAAAATCCACGTTATCGTTTCCTCATCAAACCGTGTTTTTAGTGGCTTTGCTATTCACTGCTGTCTCTGATGCCAGCAAAGCATCATGGGACATGTTTTTTTTTTTTTCCTCAAATCCAAGTCTTTCAGTGTGTCAGATAGTACATTTATTCGTGGTGTCACTTGTTCTTGTTTTTGGTTTTGTTTTCCACTAAACTGCATGGCTTTGTTTGCGTGGACCTTAAACACACATTTCGATCACTGAGATCAAAATGTTTTTGTTTCTATTTGATGGTGTGTACATTTTTTTCATTCTTTTCCTTTCTTTAACATGTGACACCATTTTGTTTCTAACGTTGCATTCGTTATGTGGAGACTTTGACTCGGTGGATTTCTGGGGCTGGTGACGAAATGACGTGTGGCTCCATTCTCAGATGGATTTGAAGGGGGAACAATATGTGGGTGGAGTGAAAGTGGACACTGGAGGAAGTTGAACGTTATATTTGAGTTTTTGGGCTGCTTTTGATAGTTATGGAAAGAGGGGGGGGGGATTTGGGAAAAGTTTGCCTTGGTCAGATTTGTCTGTGAATGGAGCCGACACCATTCCTTTGGGTTTCTAAAAAAACTTTTAACGTGACGCACCTAGCCACTCCAGAATAGATATTTGAAGATGTATTTTAGATTGACGAGATCTTGTACAGATTGTTTTGATCACTAAGTTATAATCAAAGACAAGCACTGCATTATGTGCCAATAAGAGTAGAAGTGCATCTAGATGCTTATTTATTTCATTTTTTATTTTATTTTTTCCTTGACTTAATTGTATTTTACAGCACACGCAGGTGTAAAGTGGAGGAAGAATTGTCTCTGGTCTACAGATGTAACATGGTGAACGTTTGAGCCACAGCTCAGGTATCTTTTTACTTTACAAGGCAGCCAGGGCCTGTATTCCTTTTAGTGTCTGTGTGTGTGTGTGCGTGCGTGTACTGTGCAAAAGAGAATGACACTGCTGAGCATAGGAACAGCCAAGCAGACCGGGGACTGATTAGCCCCATGTCGCGTTACATGGCAGGGTTATGTAAAAACATGAAGTGCACCTGCCACTCATGCCACAACAAGACGCTGATGCCTGAGTGGTGTGATGGAGGCCAGTGGGTGACAGGCCCAACCTTCCAGCGTCTCTTGCCTCGGCTTTTTTTTTTTTTTTTTTTTTCCTCAAATCCAAGTCTTTCAGTGTGTCAGATAGTACATTTATTCGTGGTGTCACTTGTTCTTGTTTTTGGTTTTGTTTTCCACTAAACTGCATGGCTTTGTTTGCGTGGACCTTAAACACACATTTCGATCACTGAGATCAAAATGTTTTTGTTTCTATTTGATGGTGTGTACATTTTTTTCATTCTTTTCCTTTCTTTAACATGTGACACCATTTTGTTTCTAACGTTGCATTCGTTATGTGGAGACTTTGACTCGGTGGATTTCTGGGGCTGGTGACGAAATGACGTGTGGCTCCATTCTCAGATGGATTTGAAGGGGGAACAATATGTGGGTGGAGTGAAAGTGGACACTGGAGGAAGTTGAACGTTATATTTGAGTTTTTGGGCTGCTTTTGATAGTGGGGGGGGGGGGGGGGGGGGATTTGGGAAAAGTTTGCCTTGGTCAGATTTGTCTGTGAATGGAGCCGACACCATTCCTTTGGGTACCTAAAAAAACTTTTAACGTGACGCACCTAGCCACTCCAGAATAGATATTTGAAGATGTATTTTAGGTTGACGAGATCTTGTACAGATTGTTTTGATCACTAAGTTATAATCAAAGACAAGCACTGCATTATGTGCCAATAAGAGTAGAAGTGCATCTAGATGCTTATTTATTTCATTTTTTATTTTATTTTTTCCTTGACTTAATTGTATTTTACAGCACACGCAGGTGTAAAGTGGAGGAAGAATTGTCTCTGGTCTACAGATGTAACATGAACATTGCCTTTGTCCTACAGATGTGGAGGGCAGAAAGTCTAAAGGCAGGAGCGGGGAGCCGCAGCAGAGCTGCTGAGCCCCGCCTGCCCCCCCAACCCCCCCTCCCCCCGTCTTCGTCTGCCCCGTACCATGCTGTGAGCGCGTGGTGAGTGAAGGCGGGGAGGGGGGGGGGGGTTGAGATGGTGGTGGTGATGGCGAGGGAGGATAGTCTCGTCTCTATGGGAACCCCTGAAATGTTGGTGTGACAGATGTCGTCCATCTTGCCGTGCACTGCCCCCCACCTCCCCCTGCTTCTGTAAGCTTCGGTGTCCCATTCCTCGGTGTGTGCCCCCTTCGCCCCGCCCCCTCCCATCCCTGTGGTGCCTGACGGGACCCTGACCCGGTCTGCATGGCATATGGGCCTTTTTTTTTTTTTTTTTTTTTTATTCGCACTGCTGAGTGGATGAACTTTTTGTGTTCCAAAAAAAAATAATCCCCTGGCAAGACGTGTTTGGTGATGTCCGTTTCCTTTTTTTCTTTTGGTGTCCCACTGGTGGAAAAAAAAAAAATCTGGTGTCTCGGCTGCTTATTGTTCCTGCATGGCTTGGTGGTTTCATGGCTCCGCCCCCTCCTGCTCTTTCCCCCCTGACAGTGCATGTAGACCCAGGCTGGCTGCTGTTTCCTCCTCCCTGAAGTTTCTGACCTTTGACCTTCTTCTTTCTCTGTTTGTGTTCTACGTTTTTCTTCTTCTTCTTTCTTCCTCTTTAGCATCTTCACTTTTTTTTTCTAACCTGTCTCTTTTTTTTTCTGACTCTTTCCACTCCTCTCTGCTTGCCTGGGACTCAGAGCGGAAGGAGGCCTTGGAGCTGTGTATCTGAAGCCTGTAGAGTAAATCTGCGTAGACCGTCTGCCGTGAGAAAAGATTGTATATCCCAGTTTTCGTCTTTTTTTTTTTTTTTTTTTATCCAAGACCCTTTAGTAGAGAAAAGTGGTTTCATGTTCTTGTTTTGTTTTTCTTCCTTGAATCAAGGAAACCAGAGAGAAACTCTGGAAAATGTTGCAGTGACTGTTTTTTTTTTTTTTGTATAAAGACTGCTGTGGCAGATTGCACGCCCCCCCCCTTTCCTTTGGACTCCTTAGATGTGCACTAGTCTTTATGGACTAAGATTGAAGTGCCAACGTTCAGCCAAAGGGGCGGAGCTACAAAGCAAACCCAGGACTCCATGCTGGACCTTCTGTGCGACGGACCTTCCACTGCCCCCACGACGTGGCGCTTCTTTTGGGACGGGCAGCGCAAAAAAAAAAAATAGCCAAAAAAAACATCACCGTGCAAGCATGGCGGCACAAAGCATTTGCCACTCTACCTTCTCTTAAGACTGAAGCATCACAATGTGCATGGAGCAATCAATCAGCCAATCATCCCTCGTCCTTTTTTGTCCAATCAGAGCGGAGGAATGAGTTCAGCGCGGAGGCTCAGAAAAGGACTTTGGAAAAAGTGAAAGCCATTACTGTTGTGCGATCTAAGAGCGAGAGAGACTCACTGTGGGATTTTTTTGTTCCCCCTATATGGCAAAAACTGCTGAAAAACCCGACGCACTCTTCATCTTCATCATATGTGATCGTCATCATCAGTGAATCATCTCATCTGTCGCTTCCTGTCCTGCTCTGAGAAGAGGTTTAAAAAAAAAAAAACACAACACCTCATGATCCATCTACAGTGGGACGTATGGACTTTCTGAGGAGGAACTGACTGGAGTGTAGAGATTATAGGTGGCCTGTAACGTGCCCGTTACAAAATGTACAACATTTCTGTCGCTGTAGTGTTGAGGGTGAAGATGAGACCCAGTGTTTTTCCTCATTTTTCCACTTTTACATAAATCCATTTGATGTAAATTAAAACTCATCAAGATTATGATAATCCTCGTTTTTGTTGTTTTTCTTTTTAGTGCCCTGCCCTTAATGTCTATATTATTGGTTCACGTTCTTTTTTTTTTTTTTTTAATGCACAAGTTTTTGTTTTTTTTAAGCGTTAAACCAGATCTGATGAAAAGCCTGCAGAGAAGAAGAAGAACAGGTAAATATATAATACTTTCTTTTTCTAACAGAAAGCTGTGAAGAAAAAAAGCACTTGATCGTTTTTAAATGTATGATTTTTATTCACTGTTTTGGTCATGCAAAAAAATCCAGCATCCAAATTTCTAAACTTAAATAGTATAGACATATGTAGCCCCTTAAGTGTAAGGTTACAATGCAATACATTGACTAAACAAAGGGTTTGGGGTTACGAGCTAAGGCTTTTTTCTAAAGGTTAAAGCATTTTCTTGGGAGATTTTGATTTTCAATATCTCAGACAGACCCTCCAGGATGCAAGTAACATAGATTTGCATTTCTCTATCAAGTAAACAGTGAACAATTACCAGAAAGTAGACATGCATATTTCTTCCATTTGTAAAAATGCATATATAGTGTGGCTGTTGAAGATTGTGGTTTAAGTTTTGCTTTTTTCAACGTACGGTAGCTTTTTCAGCATTTCTAGAACCTTTTTATTCCCGCCTACCCTTATACTCCAACTTATATTAGACATTTGCCAAAGTATCTGATCAATGCGTTTCATTGAATGAATGTATCTCGTTAAAATACAAAATGACTGTGTAGGACACTATGGAGACAAACGTCATTTTGATCTAATAAATTAACTAATTGGTGCTTCTGCTTAACAATAAAATAGAAATCAAACTATTATTGTATTTGTAAGTTTCAAATGGGTTTACATAACCAGTAATGTTAAGATAAAAAAAAAGGCAAAATTCCAAATTACAAGATGGAAGAATTTTCTGCAGTTTTAACACTTCAGATGATCCAAACATAAGGATACAGTAAAAACTAAATATTAAACAGTAAATACTCATCCAAATACTTTGGCAAACTTAATAAACACCTTAAATACTCCAGTATTTTTTTTTTTTTTTTACCTGTATCAAATCTAAACATTCCCATGACTGTGCGAACACACACACGCACAATGAAAGAAAAACATGTTGGGCCGGTGCCCACAGCACAAACAGAACTACTTGGAGCCATAGAAAAAAAATCACATCGTTTCAGTACTGAGTTCACAAACACATCGTAAAAAAAACGAAAAAAAAAGTGGGGATGGGGGAGGAGTTGGAGGGGGTGGGAGGTGTGGGGGGCACAGCTTTTATGGCGTGTCAGATATGTCACAGCACAGACGGTTGGTACATTTCTATATAAAAAAACAAAATAAAAAAAAAAATCATCTGCTTGTGTGCACCGACGTGTGATATGTGATCATCTGCTTACAGGCGACCCTCGGCGTCAGAAGGCCGACCTGACGTTCGCTACGGAGCTGCAAAGCACAGAGACGGGACGGCAGAGCCCCGCCCCTCCACAGGTACACACACACACACCCACACACACACACACAACTTCTACCACAAATCCATGCTGCAAAGTTAAGCCACCGACACACTCGGAGATATGTTTATGGGAGAATCGGTAATCTCGTGTGCTTGTATCGTGATTTTGACTTAAATATAATCTGCCACACAAGTGGATGAAAGTGGTTTTGAGCCCAGATTTCATTGTGTGTTTAGACAACAATTGGGCACAGTACATAAAAAAAGGGGGAGAGGGGGGGGGGCTCCATTTAGTTAAACCCTTCAATTTTTATTCTACGAGCTCAAACTACTGATAAAAATACCAACATCAAAACACTAACAACTACAATGTTTTTCAGAAACGGTGACAATAAAGGGACCTGAGCCACTCACCGCAGAGCCTACTTCCTGTTTGACCTCGGCCGCGTTCCCCTTTTTAACGTGCTCGCTACTGGGCCAGGACGTCACACAGAGGCACAGCAAGCCAAGACGGACGCGCGACCGAAACAAAGAGACAGGCATAAGGGTGTGACATGGTGCGTTACTACGACAACGACGGGGCGCTGAGACAGAGAGGCAGGAAGGATGGAAGGGGAAAGGGGGGGGGGGGGCTTACGGGAGAGCGGGACCAGAGGTTGCAGAAAGTTTAACTCCCTCGAAAAGAGCAAAACACAACAGCATGGAGTCCTAAGTGTCTGTGCAGAAACAGTGCAGGCCGTTAAGATAGCGCCGACAAATCATGCTTCACAACCAAAGTACACAACGGACGACACAAATACACAAACCGAGACGCGAGTCTGAGGCTCTGGCTGATGGCACCACCTGGTGTAGACTACACCGCAACACGAGCCAACAGACGGTGGCCTCCTCTGCTTCAGGAAGAGCTGCCTCCACCCTAAAGGTGTGTGCACGTGTGTGTGTGCGTGTGCGTGTGCATGCATGGTTTGTGCACGTGTTTGAATTTACACCCCCGGCACCTCAACCTCAAAAAAAAAAAAAAAGGATTATAAAAATACACCAACACACATGCTTAACTCCCCTCCCTGCACCGCCTCAGAGTATACATCATCATTTCCCCTTTTCTCCTACATAAATATCTATTTATACACAACGCTGTTAAATAAAATCCCTGTTTTTGATTAAAAATTCAACACAAAAATACTTTTAAAATACAGACGTCCGTAGATAAAAAAAACGATAGCACAATACAAAAAAGTAAAAATAACCGTAACATATCATCCCATGGTCTAAAACTCCCCCTGTGAGTTGCAGATGGTCAAAGCCGACACTTTAAATGGGGGAAACATTTTGATATGATTGAAGTAAATATAAGTTTCTCCTAATTTCCACAAACCCAAAACAAACCCACACACAAAACTTCTGTGAAACTCCACTTTCTGCCGCTCTCAGAGACAAACGCGTGCTTCCCCGTTCTATTCACTATGACTGTGAGGTGTACTTGTTTTTGTCTTGTTATATATATATATATATGTGTATATGTATATAACTTTTTTTTTTTTTTTTTTTTTTTTTAAACAGGTTAATACTTTTCCAGACAAAACAAGGCCATGGGAGACAAGGACCAGGACAGCACCACCCCTGTGTTGCCACCAGAAACATGCACCACCAGCAAGAAGGGGCTGACATCAGCCTGGCCCCATCATCCTCATCATCCTCATCATCCTCATCATCCTCATCATCCTCATCATCCTCATCATCCTCATCTAGCTAGGGTTGGACTGGATTGGTGTTGGTCACTCATTCAGTCAAGCTTTTGTTATATACTTTTTTGTTTAGTTTTTGTTATTTTATTGTCATATATGTCCCCCTCTTTTTTGTGTTTGTGTGTGTGTGTGTTTTTTTTTTTTAAACCACCTTCCGGGCAGCCTCTTCCCGGCCAGGATCCAGGATCCAGGGAACCAATCTGACCACGGAGAATAAAATGCTCCAAACAGCTTTAGAGTTCAGGCAAAGCTGGAGACGGAAGAAACACAGGGGTTTATTGAGTTTATAAAGGGTCAGTTCACCCAATTAGAATATACTGGCTCTACTTAAGTTACAGATCATTTTGAGAACAGAAAACCTCAGATTGAGTGATTTCCTTAAATCAATCTCCATGGCAACGTGCCACCAATCATGTGTTTCTTGTGAAATCGCTGAACTAGCCCTTTAATGTGCATCTCTCAGCTTTTATAAGTTATTCACTCAGCAGTTTGGAAAACATACGTATTTAATTTCTACCTATGAAAGAGGAGTCTACGGAAATACCATTTTCACAAGTGTGAGGACTTTTTTTTTTTCTTTACAGATTTGCTGACATTCAACTATCAGAGACTAACCAAGCTTTGCTGCCTTGCTGCTACGAGCTGCATGTTGCTTAAAATAATAAAAAAAACATTCAAACTCTACCAAAAATCCAAATAACCAGTTTTAAGTGTTTTTACAATCTACCACAACACCTGCATGATGCATTCAACCCGCCCCCCCTGCAGAGTCTAAGTAACAGTAAGGTAATATGAGCCTACCTGGGCCTGGGTTGTGGGTTCACTGCAGCGGCGCCGCCGGTGCTCCCGAGCAGTGAAAGTGCACGTTGAGCCATTTGGCGTCCCGGCGATGCCAAACGCGCGTCTCCTCCGACTGGCAGGAGCGCGGCCGGCCCTGAGCGTCCATGAACTGCGTCAGGCGGATGTAGGCGATGCAGGCGGCGTCCTCGCCGATCAGATGGACGTGCGGGTTCAGGATGGTGGTGTGCACGGGTTTGCTGTTTTTACTCAGCACTGCGCGGAGGGGAAACGTGCAGATTGTACGTTTTATTTTCTTTATTTGACTATTTGGGAGCATTGAGCATTTCACAGTTGCTATTGTAAATACGATTTCAAACAGCAGGAGGCAGCTAAAGGAATGTGTAATAATAAACTAATCACTTTACAATTATATACAATGAATTTCAACAAATGTACATATTATAGATTTCTCACAGGATCCTTTGAAAAAGCTTGAATATTTGAATGAGACAAAAATAAGTCAAAATGTGGCTAATTGATTCGCAGATTTAGAAGTACAAAATAATAATCAGCTGTAATTCTAGACAAAATGCCATTTTACTTCAAATGCAGATGAAGAGAACGTTTTAAACCTGAATTAGAAGAAACTTACGATTTTCAAAGTAGAACTTGTGGAAGTCCATGCCCTCCACCAGGTTTCCAAGAGCTTCAGGCTCAAAGGAGGTCAGACAGGGGTCACAGATTCTCCTGGAAGCCACAACCAAAATATTTTATTATATTATTATATTTATATATATCCAAATTCATCCTGCAAGTGAAGTGCCTTTGAAGAATGATAAGGAAAGCAGTACATGCTGAAGAGGACCTGACTAACATTTTGGGGTAATATGCAAATAAAAAAAATATATTATTATTATTATTTATAGCAAATGTTTTTCAACAAAGCAAAAAAGCAAAGTTTTAAGTTGCTTACGTGTACGCCTCAAAATCTCCATTGTTGATGGCTTCAATCAGCTGCTCCGTCATCTTTATGACCTCCTGTTTGCGAGCTGAAAAGAGAAATAAGGGAGGGAGGAAGCGATGAGGAAAAGTTCAAGATGATGTGGAAATGTTGGCGTGTGAGCCTGACGAGTATCGACGTCATTTGTCTGCTCCAAACCTCCCACATTTGAAATAAGTTCACCAAAGTGTCACCATTTCTTTTTAGTTTCAATTTAAAAGGACCAAATTAGATAAAATACAACCATAGTGTAGCACACCAAAAAAAAAAAAAAACACTGCATACTTGCAACATCAATTATCAATTATTATTATTTTTTAGTCACTTGAGTCATGAAGTCATGAAGTCAGTTTTTTTCTCTTTTTTTTGTTAAAGCACTGCACAACGCAGCACTTACTCCATGCACTCAGGTCGGGGACAGGAGACCTCTGAGGGACGGCTCTGAGCTACAGGGACTCCGAGGACAGGGACAGTCATCCCCACTTAATCACCATTAAATTAAAAATAAATTAAGAAATAAAGTTATTATATTATCAAAGCTGCAAAACACTGTTCAGCCTGCACAGAGATGCAGGATGCCACGGTGCCACTAGATGGCAGCAAAGCAGAAAAATACATTTATAGAGGGATGGTGATTTTTTTTTTCTTCCAATTAAACAAGTCTTTTTGTTGTTGCTTGTGTTGGGTTGTTGTTGTTGTTGTTGTTGTTGTGATGCTGCACTGATTCAACACCGTCTGTGCTTTTAGACTAACGCACACACCAGAGGACAAACACACACACATTCCTACAGTGGGAGAGAAATAATAATGAACAGGATCAAAGCCGGGGTCCGTGAAAAGAACATCTAATGTAGCGAAGGCACACTCTGCTCATTCTTCTGTGACGCATCTCACATGACAAACCAGTGTTTCCACTCGGATCAAACAGAGGAGCCGGGGCGCACCTTTAAGGCGCCTGCCAATGTTTGGATTTCAACCCAACATTCACAAAGCTCTACGTCAACCACACGCATTCCTGCAAAGACAGCCGAGATTCCCGGTAACTCGGAGAGAGCTAAACCGGCAGGAAAGCCGCTCAAGCTCCCGGATTAAATCTTTTAGTGGAAAGCTGCAGGTAGCCGCGTCCTACTTCAATCACCTGAAATCATTAAGAAATCATCAGCCCCGCCGCAGGTGGCTCATTACAGGCTTAACTGCACATTAACGTTGGCATGCACACACCCACCCACGGCACCAGTTAAAATAAAGCACAGGTGTCCACATACAATCGGACACATTTGGCCAGAGTGGTCTATTTTTTGCCATACATGTACAGAATCTACCAATCTAATCCAACAATTTAAATTAGAATAATAAATGGAATCATAATTTTCTATAAATTGTTTCCTGAAACTTATACCCAGCGGACAGACATTGAAAGAAGAATCTGGAGATATAAAAGTGAAGAAAATAAAAAGAGTAGGTGGAAGTTGGACAAGTACCTTTCCTACCTTTCATCTCCTCCTCTTCCACGTTATTACAGCTCTCTGTGGAGCCCTGTTGTCAGAGAGACACGGGTGAGACAGAGCAATGGACAAGATAGGTGAAGGGAGACGAGAGAAATGCGACAGAGGACGAGGGGAGCGTTTGGACACTTTTGGCTGGACGGGCACGCAAACAATGCGACGGACACAGACGGACAGACGGACGGGTGGACGACTCCCTCCCAGGAGCACAAACCGGCTGGGCCACCGAGAGTGTGTGGGGAAATCTACCAGCTGTTCATATAAAGTGGCTATTATTATTATTATTATTATTATTATTATTATTATTATTATTATTATTTTACAATATATTCCACATATGTGCAAGAAGAAATGTGAAGAAGCTGGTTCATGTTTGAGTTTAAGGCCAAATAATAAATAAACTTAAATAAATGCGGAAACAGATTTTAAATATGTGGTTTAGGTGATCCGATTCCGCTCACAGGAAATAATTGTAGGTGGAATGGTGTTGACTCAATGTTACTATTGTTGAAGGCCATTTTTGAATTGAAATAAACGTATGATTTAAATATGAATTTTCAATCTTGACATTTCTCAGCAAGAGATCTGATTGGACACGTGGTAATTGTCCAACTCTTGCATTCAAGCTCTAATTCATCATTTAAAGAGAGAATAAGAATATTCACTTAATTATTGGTGGTGCTTAATAAACTTCCTTTTCCTCCGTTTAATGTTTGGGATTATTCGTGCATCATCAACGACGTCTAGGATTTTTTATTTTTTTTTAACCCTAACCTGTGAGTGTTAGTAGGAAAGCGCTGGCCAGCGACGGCAGAGGGAGGGGCTTACCTTGGTGCCGTCAGCTGGGTTGTGTACAACGGTTGTCTGGGCTTCCTGGGGGGAGGTAGGAGACACTTTACCATGCAGGGACGGGTGAGGGAGGGGTGGGGGGACGGGGTGGGGGCAAACACAAAACACATGTGCACACACACACACACACGCGCACACATAAACACAAAGCACAGGTGCTGCAGTCCAGAGGCTGTGGATCATTTATGAAACATAAATAGATGACGGGGAACGTCAAAGCGTTCAGTGGCGGCCGGTTCTGCACCGGGGCACGGCAGGATCGGCACAATGCATGAGAACAGCCACAGACGCGTCAGGAAAAAAAAAGCTTCACACCAGAAAACATCACCTGCCTGGGTCCTGCCCGAGGAGGAGAGAACATTCTCTCATGTTTCAAATCAATGCACGATAGCAAAAAAAAAAAATGACCTGAAATTTGCAATGTATAGAGAAAAAAATTATAAAATGCATCTGAAAAGCTAATAAATATTGTCATGCCCTCTGCTTACTTACTATTTCATGACTTATTGCGTATATTAGGATGAAGAAAGAAATAAAATTATAAATTGAAGTCAGCATTGCTCTGCGTTTTGGGAGCGTCTCTATGTCCCAGTTCATAAGATGCGGTCAGTGTGACATTTTTTAGGCCCCATGTTGTCTCCTCGTCCTCGGCCGTGACCCAGACTCACAAACATTCAACAAGAAGAAGAAGAGACACAGTCTGGATCGGAGTCTCCTGAGTCTCCTGGGACCCAACAGCCAGGAAGTACACGCCGAGAACACGCAGCCCCGCCCAGGACAGGACAGATACGGACTGTGGGGAAATATGTGTGTGTGTGTGGAAAAGTGGAAATAGATGAGCTGTTATGAGGAATTTAGACCTTGGAGATAATAATGGGCTTAAACAGCTCAGTGTAGCCTCGATCTCCATTTTGTGTTAAATTTGCCTCACAGATTTGAGGGTTGAAGGGCAGATTTTAAATCCACCACGTAAATCTGTACATAGTTAATCACTGAGAATGAAATAGGGGGATTTCATTATAGACTTGTTTGTGTTTCATTACATACTGTATGTGTCAAGGGGGGGGGGCTGCATCCTCATACAACCCTGATCTCTCACTAGCTCCTGTTTTACCCAGAATTCCTCATTTAAGTGATATGTGTCAAAGTCACCCTAAGCCTTGTGTTTGATGTAAAAGTAAAAAGTTCAAGTTAAAACACTGAATTTTTGAGTTCTGCTTTAGATGAAACTGCAAAAAACCCTACTTCAAAAGCAGAGAAACGACACACTCAGCGTGTGCACCCAGCAATCAACACAACGTTGTTGAGCTCCACTTGATTGAAGTGTCTGCTGTTGCACCACAAAATGAAAGTCATTTGTCTACCTGTCATTCCTGTGCACCGTGGAACATTTATATTCGAGGTCTGGGTAAAAAACAAACAAAAAAAAAAGCAGGAGCCAGGGGAGACGCTCGTGACCAAAAAACAAATAACACACGTTTAATTTAAAAAGTCATCAAATCCACCACCGCCGCCGTCGACGTCACAATTTGTGTTCAGGACAGAAGCAGAGAGGCAGGGGAGGATGAAGGATGATGAGCGGGAGGGGAGGACAAAGAGGAGATTTGACTTCACGGGGGAGGTGACCAAACCAAAAAAGTGGAGGAGACGGAGAAAGGATGGAAAGGATGAAAGGATGCCATTGAAAACAAAAAAATGAGGTACCATCGGTGCTGTAGATGACATGCTGCTGTCTTTGGTGCTGCTGCTGCTCACTACACTGTTCTTACTGCCGTTACCCTGCGACTGGGGCAAAGAAACACAACACACACACACACACATCACTGCCACTGCTTCCACTGGTCCCACTTTGAACCATCCAGCAGCCTGTGGGACGTCTCACCGTTCCACACTCATTTGAATTGCGTAGGATTTTAAAAGCTACATAATCTGGGAATTCGAGTATATGAGTATTTGTATCAAATAAAACGCAACTTTACTGTATTGGGCATTTAAATGTTGGGGTGCTAGTGTTCCCCTGTAAATCTGTTTCCATTACAAAGCTTCCAAATAAGAATTCCTCCACATGCTCCCATGTTGTTGGGGTTAGAATAAAACTGCTTATACGTCTTTTATATGTCCACTATAAGAACCTCAGCCGTGGTATAAGCCACTTCCTGTTCCATCAGCATGTGTGTGTGTGTGTGTGTGTGTGTGTGTGTGTGTGTGAGAGTTCCTAATGTGTTTAACCTACATAAGTGGATTTTGTTTCCATTATAAACTCGTGCATTAAACGCCCGATGGGCTCTCGGAGTTGAGGATCCAGACATTGCACAACAAAAGTTAAAAAAAAAATACCAAAGACTTTGTCAGCACATGCGCATTTTCAAATCCATAAACATACTTTCAAATTGGATTTCAACATTTTCCCTGCACTCAAAGAGGAATCAAGTGTATTTCTGGTGCCAGTAAATGGTAAAAAAAATTGGTTAATAGATGAGGTTACCAGTTCAGGTCTGTGCATGCAGTGAAAGGCCTTTAAGTTTTTTTCTCTAAATGGGAGGAATGTGTGTGCATGAATGGAAGTATGCAAACGTATATTGTTATTTTCCTTTTTTTTTGCAGCAGCACTGCAGCCAATAGGAATTATTAACACTAACTCTGTTGAAGCTAAACTGCCTCTTTGTAAATGGTCTAAGTAATGGTGGCTATCTGCAGGTGACCAAGACAGCGGAAAAACAGAGTCAACTTAAATGAAAAATAATCACTGTAAAAATAAATATATAAAATAAGTAAAAAGAGGAAAATGGACATCGATGTGATGGTCAGGATGTTGGTTTGTAAGTCAAAATGCCCGATTTGATCCGTAGGAGAGGTCAAAGGGTCAAAAGGGAATGTGTATGTGTGTGTGGGTGCGTTTTTGTCAGGATTTGACAGGGCAGCAGGGGGAGGCAGAAATGTTGGATGAGGTTGGGACATCCAAACCAAAGCGGACAAGACGGGAAACTGTCATAGATGATCTCCTCCAGCATCTCAGCGCAAAACTCAAATGCGACGCAGATATATAGAGGGAAAACAAATCTCCAAGGAGAAGAGACGAGTCATGAGAAATGAAAACGACAGAGCCGATCTCACCATCAGACAAACACTCGAGCTGGACTTCCTTTTCTGACAGACGGCAACGGAGAGGAGGAGGAGGAAAAAAATAAGGGGTCACCGGGAAACAAGAAACTAATCAAAATTGTTGAAAAAAAAAAGAGAGAAGCTGCCAGACTGATCCAAACAGAGAATAAGAGAGAGAATAAAAAAATATATCTGCACAGGAGATGAGACAGAGGATGCTACGAGGGCTTGAGGGGGAAAAAAAAGAGAATCAGTCTAAAAAAAAAACATACAGGAAATTAATATTTCAAAATTTTAATAAAATCACTGGTTGTGTATCATGTATTTTTTGGGAGTGCTGGGGTTATTTATTGTCTGTGTTACTGTATGTAAATGGCATTGTATTTTGGCCATTTGTCCACGATGGCCCTTCACTGCATGCATTGACGCTGACTGTGATCACAGAGACACAATGGTGTCTCAAATTCCTGCACCTGCGACTACAAGCTCATAAGCATTATCTAGACGCCACTTGATTTGAATATTCTTCTCAAAAAAAAAAAAAAAAATCATATTAAATACATTTTTGAACGTCTAAGAAAGAAGCACCGGAACACAAAGGATTCATTCAAATTCATATCACAAATACATGTCATGATGCCATCATTACAGGGTGGTTAGGGTGAAGGAGAGAAAGAGAGACAGCAGAGGACAGAGAAAGAAAGAAAATAAATCAATAAAACCCCTCGTGGGTCTGAGGACTTACCTTCACTCCATCCGACTTCTTGTTTAGTAAGGTTTTGCAAGCTGAAAGAAAGAGAGAAAAGATGGTGAATGTCCTAAAAATGACAGAAACATACAGCATACCAATAAGGAGCACAACGATATACATTTATAGGAGTGAAACTGCCGTAAAAAACATTTAAAAAATAAACTATTCATGATACTGAAAATGAAAAGCAAACAGAAAAATGGAAAAACCAGATTGGACAAACAATTTCTATTATAGAAATAAAAATACTGGAGCAGTTATGTGGCCTGAGGACTTTTTACACTTTTGAAATATAGACATCTTCCAAATTATTTATCATTTTGGAAGCAGAGAAGAAGAAAAAAATGAAATCAGGTAAAAAAGAAAAAAAGAAAAAAATCAGGTTCAGTTCATTGGCCAAAGGTCCACAGTTTAGCCATACTAAGAATAAATAATAATTATTATAATAATAACAACAACAACAACAGCACTGGTAAAACTTCTGAGATTATGGGATTATTTTCTCAATTAAAACATTTAATTCTACACTTAAACGTGCAAAATGTGACGACGACTTTAGTCAAACAAACACTCGTTTAAACACACAATGACCCTCCCTTACCTTCCATAGACAAGTAGGAAGGAGGCCGTAGAAAAGGCAAGAAAACATGTGTATTTAATATTTGCATTAGAACAGGTGTATTTATGATAAGAGGCATTCTTTAGATTCATGCGATGACTTTAACTTTTCATCAACATGTCCGACATGCAGCAACCAATTCACTTTGTCTTTTTCTAAAAAAAAATAAAAATAAAATAAAAATGAGAGGACGCATCGAGGATACACTGCGGGTAACTAAACTCAACCCTACTCGGTCAATGGTGATTTTAAAATATCGAGCATATAAAAAAAAAAAATCCAAACTAATAAATATTGAGAACTTGTCAGCGATCAGGATCCACCACGAAACCTTTAATCAGACAGCTCACACCTGGTTGTGTAAAGGCCTCAGGACACTTTAAAAACACAGCAGCATCAGATCTGACATGCACTCTGTCTGGCCACGCGAGCAGGCAGGGGAGATAAAAAAAAAGACAAAGGACAATGTGTGTGTGTGTGTGTGTGTGTGTGAGAGTCCAGCTTCCCATGCAGGTTCAACAACACTGTAACACTGCTCCCAATCGCTCATTCACATGCTTGGCCGGCGTCTGGTGCCAGAGCCATGCAGAGGAAAGATTACAGCGAGCACAGGCAGGCAATCCACCAGGCATCAGCTGTACGTACAACTCAAAGTGTGGTGCATTTTTATTGTTTTTAATATATATATATATGATTCGTATGATTTGTTCCATATAAATAAAGGTTAGACAGGAAGGAAGATGTGCAGCCTGCAGCATAGTTGTGTTAAGGCAGCCCGGCTTCGTAGCAGCTGCAGTGATTGAGTAAAGGTCACAGGGTCAGAGTGGGCGTCACTTAAATGTGTGTTCATATATATATATATATATATATATACACATACAGTATATATTAGCGCTGGGCATGTAAATGCGTTATCGCCATAATGCCATCAAATATTATATTGCGTGTTAAATGCTATTTTCATATATTAACCTTTTTTAATTGCGATTAATCGCAGGAAATAATGCGATAAAAAAATATAATCGTTGCTCAGCGCTATAATTATTTTCCACACAAGAAGCTAAACGGCCCTTCCACAAATAATTCAAAGGTCTGGAGCATTTGGCGTAGTTGTTTTTGTGTGTGCGTTTGGTGCAACGATGTCCGATCATCGTGTATAAAGGCAGCAGGCAACACCTTGGGGGAGGGGTTTCGAGCAGCCCAGGGCCACATGCCAATCACCCGTGTGCTCCGGCCTCCGGCCTCGCAGACGTACCTTCCTGCGCCATTGCGGCCGTGCTGGTGGTCGCGGCAGGACTGGTGTGCTGCCGTCCCACTACGGGACAGAGAGGGGTTCAATGTGGGGGCCACAGGTGGGACAGGGTGGGCCTTTTTCTTTTAATAGTCTTTTCTTTTTTCTTTTAATTGATGGACTATATTCAGAGGCTGTACAGATCTTTTTAAAGATAAGATTCTCTCCAATACTCCACTCAAACAATTTCCTTCAGGATAAATAAAGCCTTATCTTATCTTATCTGAACTCCTTCTTTATTTGCATCATAAGTGAAGTCACAAACAGGAAATCTAATTTCCACTGACATTCTCCTCATAGACACGCCTACAATTATGTGCAAAGCAATTCAGAGACTAACTTTCTCCTGTCGGGCCCGACCTGTAGAAAGCATTTGGCCATAATCCAAGAGAGCGGCTTTCCTGACATGAAAGCATATAAGCACTCATTCAAAAAACCATTAATCGCATTAAGCCCGCCTCGCCAAGACCACAAACTCGGTGTTCAGTCAAAGATGCACTTTGTGCTTTCAAGGAGGAAATCCAAACCAAACCCCTGACGAGCCAAATCCCCCAAAACTGCAGACAAAGCTCTGGACAAGAAACTTTGAACACAGTATATGTATATGTGTAGTAGAAATATATATGTCGTTGAGGAAATTATACCCAGGCCAAAATATGAAAATAAATAACACACAGGAAGTATGAATGAACAAAAAATGTCCTTATTTCTATGGTCTCGTTAGGGTCAGTGCTTCAGCTCACCTGAGAAATTCCTGGACACCAGCATCGTTGTGAGAATAGCTCCCTAGAGAAACGCAAGAAGAACCAAAAGTATCCATATTATTTATGGATTTGTGTGGCTTGACCAATGTGTGTGTGTGTGTGCGCGTGTCCTTACTTTCAGTTTCCTCCTGGCGTTGAACTTTCGGAGACATTCCACGGTCTCTTGACGGTGCACCATTGAGGCCACGGTGGAGCGTTGCTGTGTAGAAGAAGAGAGAGAGGCACAACGTTATAGTTAAACACAACTTCACTGACGGTTGTGTAGTTGTTAGGAATGTGTCTAAGTGACAAGGAGTCCCGATCAATAAAGAGAGCCACAAAAGGCTCAATCATTTTCCATATCAGGTGTGCTTTCCTGCAGCATGGGTTGATCAATCACCAAAATCCATACCCATACAAAGGCTTGTTTTGAGTATTGATCCGAGCATTGATTGGGATCAATACCACATGTGAGCAAGAACGTTATTAGACACGTGAAAACTGGTTTATTACCAATAGTAATGCTAAAAAACCAAATGCCATATATCTGGCAAATCAGATGGTTATTTAATCATTAATCACTGAAGGTAATTAAAATATGAATCTTTCAATAGTTAGGATAAGTTGAAGGCTGTATGGTTACTTTTTTTTTTTTGCAATAAATTATTTTAAAACTGAGCTAAAACTGTGCTAAAAACAACACATTAACATTACATCGATCAAAATCTGAGCATATTTCACAGCTGATTTCTGGTATCTATAAAAAATAAATAATAATAATAATAATAATAATAATAATAATAATAATAATAATAATAATAATAATAATAATAATAATAATAATAATAATAATAATAATAATAATAATAATAATAATAATAATAATAATAATAATAATAATAATAATAATAATAATAATAATAATAATAATAATAATAATAATAATAATAATAATAATAATAATAATAATAATAATAATAATAATAATAATAATAATAATAATAATAATAATAATAATAATAATAATAATAATAATAATAATAATAATAATAATAATAATAATAATAATAATAATAATAATAATAATAATAATAATAATAATAATAATAATAATAATAATAATAATAATAATAATAATAATAATAATAATAATAATAATAATAATAATAATAATAATAATAATAATAATAATAATAATAATAATAATAATAATAATAATAATAATAATAATAATAATAATAATAATAATAATAATAATAATAATAATAATAATAATAATAATAATAATAATAATAATAATAATAATAATAATAATAATAATAATAATAATAATAATAATAATAATAATAATAATAATAATAATAATAATAATAATAATAATAATAATAATAATAATAATAATAATAATAATAATACATTTTATTTATATAGCCATTTAAATATAAAAAAATGTGGTGGAAGTGGCGTGTTTGGATGTGAACACTTACGCAGACCCAGGGGTGCTTCAGGGCCTGGTCGGAAGTGATCCTCTTGGCAGGGTTAATGGTTAACATCTGATTGATCAGATTCTTGGCCTCAGGGGTCACCGTGTCCCACTCCGGAGACGGGAACTGAAGGAGAAATGATAAAAATATCAATGGCTGATAACCTGCTGTTTTTGAGCCTTAAGAGCTCTGCATCTGCGAAACGCACAATGGGATGAAAGGCCAGGCGGTTAGGCGGAGATTACAGGTACTTCCAACCTTACGTCTGCAGACTGGACTTTACATTGATCAACATATTGATATTTCAAATGCTGAGTTGAGAAAAAACCAAACGGATGCATCCAGAGTGCAGCCCGTCCCTGCCCACAAACAATTTCCTGCCTCTGACAAGATGGAGTGTGGTCAAAGAATGAATGAAAAATGAATTTGTAGGAGAAAGAAAAATGAAAAAAAGAAAAAAAATGCTTATATGGAACACACAAAATCTTTTGAATGGAATCTGGTTCATTGAATCTGAATTTGACAATGCTTCAAACAAAACAGTAGCTTGATTGTTGCTGTATTCTTCTTCTTACTATTCATTGATGGCGCTATTTTAAAGAATCAAAAGTGGATAAAGTCATTTCATGCGTCAATTGTTTCAAGTCAGCCCTCCGTCTCGCCAACACCTGCTACTTTCATCCTTTCATCCACATGAAGAGCTCCTGTGGAAATTAACTACACACATTTAATCCATGTGTCAGGTGTAGATTACTGAAAAGAAGATGTAATTGAACGTATCTCCATGACAAAAACTATATTCATGATGTGCACATTGTTACAAAGCGTGTCACAGTCTATATCAGTGTTCATATCATGCACATTCATTATAAGCAGTTGCTTCCAATTAGGGGAACTTAATACGGGTATTAAATGATCTCCCAGAGGAATATGACAGGATCCGATAAATAATCCTATTGCGCTCTCATAGTGTGTCTCACATTTTTTTATTTTTTTTTCCATTCGGCACTGAAGATCAAAATCATGCAATAACAAGAAGCAAGCAATTAAAAAAATTAATTGGATTTCAAAATGATTCGCACAGCTGATTTCAGAATGGCTGGGCCCATGCTGGGACTTGGCATTATATATTTATTATTAAATATATATTATAAATATATATTTCTAATTTACTCTATTCGCCAGTCAATCTTAATACGGGTATTAAATGATCTCCCAGAGGAATATGACAGGATCCGATAAATAATCCTATTGCGCTCTCATAGTGTGTCTCACATTTTTTTATTTTTTTTTCCATTCGGCACTGAAGATCAAAATCATGCAATAACAAGAAGCAAGCAATTAAAAAAATTAATTGGATTTCTGAATGATTCGCACAGCTGATTTCAGAATGGCTGGGCCCATGCTGGGACTTGGCATTATATATTTATTATTAAATATATTATATATATATATATTTCTAATTTACTCTATTCCCCAGTCAATGCAAATTCTATATATAATGGTAGAAATGACAGAACCTATAAAAAATAAAATATGCGGCATGAATTTGTGTCTAAACAGAAGAACCGTAGCCTCCCTCCTGACCTGTGATGTTGCAACAACCTCAGATTACATTTGTACTTTCTTGTCATTGTGAGAGAAGGACTCACGTCATATGCGCCGGCCTTGATTTGTTGGTACAGTTTGTGTTGGTCCTCGTCCCAGAACGGAGGGTAGCCCACCAACAAGATGTACAGGATCACACCTGACACACAAACACACACACAAAAAATGTGCATAAATATACCGTGCTTACACTTTCTCATGTTTCACAGGCATATTTGTCCAGATTAGCATTTGAATGCATATAAACATGAACTGACCACAGGCCCATATGTCCACTGGCTTGCCGTAGGGGTCCTTCCTCAGCACCTCTGGGGACAAATATCCTGGAGTTCCTGCAAAGCCTGAACCGGAATATCATCAGGTTTTAGTTTCACTGTGTGTTCTGGATCAATAAGATATTTCATTTGTTTCTTTTCCCATGTCAACCTGCTGAAGTTTTCCTCTCCTATATATTGCCGATTTGGATGTTGAACGTGAACGTCAACATAGTTGATTAAAATGCAATAATTTAACAGGACTTTAATTATATACTATTATCATTATCTAAAACATTCCATTTTGGAGAAGATCCAGATAAATGAGCAGATCCAGGATTTATTTTTCACCTAGTTCTAAAACTTTGGCATGAAATATCTTTCTCCTTAAAAAAAAAAAAACAGCGGATGAGAGTGTCATTTCTTACCAAACCACGCCTGTTGGTCGCCCTGCACCTCGATGGCGAGACCGAAATCTGCGAGCTTCATCCCCGCTCCCTTTATCTTACTGGCCAAGAGCAGGTTCTCTGGCTGCAACACAAAGACAGACAGTCTCAAAGCCTGTTAATATTCCTTTGTCAAATGGGATCTGTGAAGAACAAAGACATACATAAAATGTATATCATAAAATAAAAAGTAGTAAGTGATATGTCTGGTCAAGTGTCATTTAATGTGAGGTGGATCACATGGAAATTAATCAGTGTCATCGAGACACAAATCTGTGTGTGTCTTGGCCAGCCTCAACTCATTTACTGCAGACAGACAGGTAGATGGATGGATGGATGGATGGATGGATGGATGGATGGATGGATGGATGGATGCTGTCTCCATCCATCCATCCATAATCATTCATCCCTCCATCATCTTCCATCCATCCTCCTCTATCAGAAAGTGGTGAAACAATGGAAAAGAGAGAAGTAGAGGGGGAAAGAGAGAGAGGGAGAGTTAGAGAGAGGTAGAGAGAGAGAGAGAGAGGTAGAGAGAGAGAGAGAGAGGGAGAGAGATAAAGATAGGGAGAGAGAGAGACCGTCAGAGATAGGTAGATAGATGGGAGGTGGCATAATGAGTCCCTACGCTGGTGCTGCAGCAGCCGGGTGACCTCACCCCACAGTTACCATGGCAACCCAGCCTGCCACCAGCCAAGAGCTCCAAACTCTTTCTCTATAGTTTTCCCCCTGCACTACAAGACAAAAAATTATGATTTTGATGTGTGTGTCAGAGGTCAGACCTCTCTTTACTAGCATTATTATGAATATGTTCATGAGAACGATACAGATGTCCCTGTTTTATAAAAGTCAAATAAAAAACAGATGTGGCATTGAGTCTGGAGTCCACTATGTTAAATCAGGTTCTCAAATTTAAAGACGCTGTATAAAGATGGACGATATGACAGTCCCCCGCCATGACCTAAGCCAAATCATCTTGATGGACCCCCTGGCGACTGGCTGCAGAGGTCACCCTGCATCCTTCGCCATCTACACCGATGCCGGGACTCCATTCAAAAAACAAACTGGAGTAATAATGATCCACAGATAAAGTTTGAAGGCTAAAAAAAAAATCTCAAGCAAAAGAAATAAGCCAATGCTCACATTAAAATGTATAATCGAAACTTAGCATTGTAAAAGGAATAACAATGAGTAGAAGAGATCCAGTGGTTTAAATGTCATGCTTAAGTTTAAGAAATAAATCATAAAATTAAAATAAAAAGCTCTGCTGTGGAGGTCAGAGTTGCTCTGGGTTTGAGCTTGGGAGGGGGGGCAAAAAAACTCCTTTCCCCGAGAGGGAAAACGTCACCGACAGACCAGCTATTAATAGCTGCGGATAGTCTGCTTTCGTCACTCCTCAGACATGAAGGAGGGAGGAGGGATGCAGACAGATGAAAAAGAAGGGAGGGGGGGGGGGTCATAGATGAAGGAGTAAGATGGGAATGGAGAGATAAGGAGGGAAACGAGCAAGTGATGAGAGGGATGACGTCCCTGAAGTTGCTCTTAACGTCAAGTGCAAGTGAAAGTGTGTGTGTGTGTGTGTGTGTGTGTGTGTGTGTGTGTGTGTGTTTCGAGAACCTGTTGTGCCAATCCACCGGGGCCTTTTCATCTGTAGTGTTGAATCCGATTACTCAGTGGTGTGAATTTAAATCGTATCAGTGACGGATCACCACCGTCGCCACGGTTACGGTGATGAACTCACCTTGAGGTCCCGGTGCACGATGTCGTGCTGGTGGATGTGACTGACGCTCTCCAGGATCTGATTGATGCAGTGGCTGGAGGAGACACAGAGGAGACACACACACACACACACACACACACACACACACACACACACAC
>JAFBJU010003032.1:213885-245571 GCA_016785305.1 Colistium nudipinnis | reverse complement strand
ACACACACACACACACACACACACACACACACACACACACACACCTGTCAGTCCACAAAATCTACATCACAACAGGTGCAGATTAGATTAGAAGTGAAGAAAGAAAACATGCTCGGGTGGGTATTTTTGGTATGGCTGCAATCAAGGGTTATTATTTGCAAAAAATAAATAATATATATATATATATAATAAATATATTTTCTATATTTTTGATTTGTTTAAAATGACATTAGTGTGATTAATTTGGTGTGTGCATGTGCGAATCAGGCTATCTTATGTAAGCCCATCTTAAGCTTGCATACCAGAAATGTATCTGGTCTGGTGCACAGTAAAAAAAAAACAAAAAAAAAAAACATTATTATTTCTTGTATATTAGATGGAGACGGGGTCAGTGGAGGGGAGTTGTGTCACTTCTGTGGTAGACAGTCTGAACAAAAAACGCCTGCGGCAATGTGTCCAAATTAGGACTAAATCTGGCGTCCTAATGTTATTCTCCACCTCCTCCACCCATCGCCATGCCAGCTAACCCCGTGTCTGCCCATCAGATAGCCATACTCCTGGCTTTGCTCTCTCTAGCATATTTCAACTCGAATAACTTCAATTGGATTGATATTCAAACAGACTTTCCCTTATTTTTTTTCTGGTGGAAAATAGATCTATAGGAGAAGAACAGGCTAAAAAAAAGAAAGAAAAAAAAGCAAGGTTTGGCACTCTTGTCATTTTTTATTACTGAAATGAAAGCAGCCTGAGCTTTTACTTCCTTCCAGCCACACCCAAAAAAAAAACCCTTAGGCAGGAGAGTAACGATACCACACTATATATTCCCACGTTACCTGGCGTCGGCCTCGCTGTAATACTCTCTGGCGACGATGTCCTCAAACAGTTCCCCTCCGGTGACTCTGCAGGCAGACACGCGGACAAAGGAGACACAGTCAGGAAAAAAAGAAAATAAAAATCACTGCAGAGAATACATTATATATGACAATAGCTCCGTCATGATTTCTGACACGAAATAGCTATATCGGATGTTTGTTTTTTTTCGGAAATATATTGAATCATATGATAAAATTCTATAATTTCCACTAAATGTATAAAATACAAATATATGAATATATAAATATAAGTTTATCAAATGGCTAATGAGGGAAATCTGCAAACAAGTCAAATGTATTATATTTCATTTGATGCTTAAGTGAAGTCATCATAGATATTCCAATGTTGACCCTTTGACCTTTGTGTGTGTTGATGGGGCTTACTCACAGGTCAAAGACGAGGTAATGGAAACCTTCCTCCGAGATGCTGTCATGGAGTCGCACTACATGTGGAGAAAGAAGCGGAGACACGGAGAATTCCAGTCAGATGGAGACTTTTTATAATGTTTGTCACGTTTTACATGGAGACATTTTGGGTGCGCTAGCCATTATGAGTGTGTGGAGGGCAGTGGAGGTTGGAATGACGTGGGCTTTATCGCCAGTGTGGGGCTGCCACACGTTACTTTGTTGTTAAATTTTATTTGAACGCTTTCACAACAACATAAAAGCAGATTATAGAAATAAAACAGATTTATAGACAACAAACGAACAATAAACATAGGCGATTTAGAAAATAAAAAAAATATAAAGATATATTTATATATATAAAAAAAACAATAAGGAAACCACAAGAGAAGAATTAGACATTAAAGACTTATTTCAACTAATTACGCATGAATTAAAAACGAGGACAAGGCCCTTTTTAACTTTTCAAAAGCTCTCTTTCATTATTCACGAATACGGACAGTTGAGGATAATTATCTTCTTGCCAAGTGAAAGTCACACTGACACAAAAAACACTTATTAATAATGACTTTCACATGCAAATATGATCCAAACGTTTACATTTAATATATATTTTACGGTTGTGTTTCACATTCTCATGTTTTTTTTCATAGAAACACACACACTTTGTTGGCCCAAAAATCAACACACAACACCCCAACACAACACTACTCAACCTTTCTGAGGAGTGTTGGTGTTTTGAAAAGTGCTCTGTCTGCTCGCCACAGACTAAACTGACAGTAATGTGAATATTGATTTAAATATCTGACCATAAATTAAACACACACACCGAGTGCACAATGTAAACAAAAGCTTGAGTGCATTGGAGCGAACAGCTGACTGTGCATGTATCCAACTCTTTTGCTTCGGTCCTCAGGAATTACACAAATCTTCTATATGTGTGATTGGTGATGAGAGCATTATTTGTTTTGTAAGTATTATAAGAGTTAAAAAATAATCGAAATGTATTTCCCCAGTTTTCAGGATTATTCATCGGTTCCGAGGTGACTCACCTATGTTTGGATGTTTCAGCAGACGGCAGATTCTTGCCTCTCGCTCCAGTTTCTGGTGATCTGAGGATCAGAGAATAGAGCAGAGGTGGATCAGTGAAGAGACGAGCAGCTACGGGGACCAAAATACGAGGACAGATATATTTATAGGGGAGACATCGCAAACCCACAAGCTAATAAGAAATATATGCAACAATAAAGGCAGCAGAGCGTCCATTAAATCTGCCTGAAGTCAAGTGATGTTCGGTTTCACTTTCTCCACCGGGCCGGCGCAGCTTTCCCTACAGAGCCTTTCAGCACATTATCAATATTTAAAATGGTATTAATTTCTATTTTTAGTATTTTAACCATCACAATTTAATATCTTGTGCGAGAGCATATATTTTTCAAAATTGCCTGATCTGAATTGATAAAAAATATAAGTTTTACCAGTACAGCTGTAAAACACACACAAACAGACTGACAACTACATACTGCGCACGCACTCAAACATATACACACACACACACACACACACACACACACACACACATATGCATCCTCTAGCTCCAGCTTTTTTTTTGCACTTAGTGAAATTAGTCTTGTGGGTCCGGCCTTAATATAATCAGTGTCCAGTTAATGATTCTAATGGTGGGGGAAGGATGTCCGTGTCCGTGTGTGTGTGTGTGTCCGTGTGTGTGTCCGTGTGTGTGTGTGTGTGTGTGTGTGTGTGTGTGTGTGTGTGTGTGTGTGTGTGTGTGTGTGTGTGTGTGTGTGTTGTGTGTATGCGTGTGACAGACAGATTGTGGGACCGCTCCCTGCAAACACATACAGTGGATGGCATCGCTCCTGTTGCACAAGAGGTCAGAGGTCAAGTTCACACTGGACTGTGACGCCACCCACCAGCTGTTGCTGCTGCTGCTGCTGCTGGTGTCAGGGGACAGATGGGCTTCGTTTGTGGGTTCACCTTCTGGGGATTTTGGATCATGTGTTGTATGCGTGGCAGGGAGGAACAGGCACTGGACATGACTGATGCTCATGTCACGGTGTCCTCATAATCAAAAATATTCGTTCTGCAACTGTAATCTTTTGAAAAATGTCAGAATATAGAAATAAAGTGTGGAAAATACCTGATTCAAGTGGATCAAAAGATTGATGTATTTATTGATTTTAAACCTACCAAAGAAATATTGCTCACAATAGCAGAAAGTGAAAAAACAAGGACTAGTCATAAATTAGGGTTGGAGTTTGGGGTCTAAAATCTATTCTCAGTGACAAGCACCGTCTTTGTACATGAGATACACATCTAAATGGAGAGAGGGGAAGGAAGGGGAAGGAAGTAGAAAAAGAAGAAAGGACTCCTGTTAGAGCCTGTCAGAGGAGAAAAATATGTGTGGTGACCAAATTCAGCCCTGATGAGTCAGCACACTGAAGCAAACGGACGTCGATGGATTAGGAGAGCATCAACACCTCAAAGCGTAATCTTACAGCGGCTCTGATGGCGAAACACTGGTACCCACAGTAATATTTGAATATTACATTATAATAATAGGAAATATTTCCTTCCTCCACTGCAAACAAAGGGAAATGAAATTCCATGACTAAAATGTCATTGTGTAAGTTGTGGTCACAGAAATGACATTTTGAATATATGACCGTTTGACCTTTGACCCTGCGGGGATAGTGCTGCAGCTGTCATCCTGCATGCAGACGTGCACATGCAGGCCTGGGGTGGTCACTTGAATAATAATAATGATAATAATAATAATAATAATAATAATATATTTTTTATTATTCAGACCTTACAGATTAGCTTTAATCTGACCACAGCGTGTTCAGACGACGAGAAATCAAAGCCAACTGCAGACATTCCTCCTTCTCGGAGCCAAAATCCGATATTTTGGCTTCACACATTCCTGTAAAAAATAGGTCTGTTTTTGATGCTGGCCTTTGTTAAGCTTGTGAGGGCAGACGCTTTTTTGGCAGCAGGAGCTGACTGAGGAGTTTCAATCGAGGCACGGGAGAATAACTACAGGCTTCAAAAAGCACAAATTGCAGAGAGAAGAAAAGAAACAAGTGACGCTGACAGAAGCTGATGCAGTGTCAAGTGCACGAGGTAAATGCAGCCACTCCGGAGACCAAAACACTCACTACAGAGACTTAATGTGGCGATACGAGTGTTACTTTAAATTCATGTATTAACGGCTATAAAACCTAAATGGAAGCGGAAATAATTCAAATATTCACATGTGAGATTGACACAGTTCCCCCCAAAGAAAATCCATATATATATATTACCATGAAAATGAACAAAAACTGCACGCCAATCAGCCATAATTTTAACACCATGAACTGGCTTTACAGTAAAGGCAAATGATCAATATTATATACAACTTATATGGCCTGTTTATTATTGTCCATCAATGAATGTGATTTGAAAATGATTTGCAGTTTCAGTTCCTTTCTGCGGCTTTATTCTCCACAAAAACTAAAAACTGCACCGATCTGTGAAACAGAATAAAATCCACTTATTCAGCACTTAGCCCAATCAGACTGAATAATGAGCCACAGCCGGGCACATCGTCATATTCATTTACCCAGCGGCCCTTTTCCTTATCACCATCTCATCTCAGAAGCTAGACGTGGACGGACGGATGGATCCAGCCCCAGTTGGAAAAACAACTCATAGCTCCCTCCCCCCCGTGCGTCAATTCAATCCATCCGGTAGGGAAGCAATCGGATAAAACTGGACAAACCACAGGAGCAAGCACCACAAAGACACAAACAGACATTTTTTTTTGCCAGATTAGGACATGTTGCATCTGCAACCAAACATGGCAACCCAATCCTTTAAATCAGTGCGTCGCCTGACTTCAGGGACTCTCCAGCAGCCGACTGTCAACGAAAGACTGCGGTTGCCACGTGCTACTCTTCAGCATCTGATTGGAGCAGACCTGGCAACCTGCTCCCTCAGCAACCCGGGACATTATGGTGACGAGTCGCTGATCGGACACCACCAGCCCACTGTCCAAGTTACTGACATCAAAAACACAACGCTGATTCATCCAGCACACGGCACAGCACGTCTGTAACTATAATAATAAACAAAACATGGATTTGCAGTACATTTTTCATGTACTGCAGTACAAATGAATTTAGTATTTTTATTTCTAACCATGCAATTGTAACAATGAACGTTTAATTAATGTCTCAGTGGTGCAGAGGTTCACAAATGATTTATTTCTAACCCTATTTCTATTTATTTTGTATATGCTCAAAAATGAGGACTTATGGAACGAAAGTATGAGAACGGATCTATATTTCTAACAAATCAACTGATTATTCAAATCCAAAATCCAAAAAACGACTAACTGGAACTTACTATTCCAAGAAAAGGAAGAAAAACTGATCATTTTAAAGGAAGAAAAAGGTGTGTGTGTGTGTGTGCAGATATTGCTGAAATGTGTTTGTTCAACCCTGGAAGCAGAAAGGTGATTTCTCTCTGTCTCGGGGCGAGCCAGGATAAAAGGGAAGATGGCGTGATATGCAAAAGATAAAATGAAGGACAGAAAGGTAATCAGAGTCCGGAGGTCAGTGCGGCCCAGAGCGGACCGGGCTATAAATAGATCCAATCCTCCTCCGGCTTACAGGCCTGAAACCCACTGACCCTGCACCGAGACGCCGACACAAGCGGACACGCAACCAGACGCACACTTCGACTTTCTTTCTTTCTTTCCCTACACCGACAAGTGTGAGAGGTCAGCGTGGGGTCATCGGGCCCCGAAGTTTGAGAGGCGACAGGGTCCCCATGTCTAAAATGTCGCAAAATTCATCACCGGTGTAAGGAGTGAAACACAAATCGTGACACGCGTGGCTAAAGCTGAAAAAAATAGAAACAAATACAAATCTTATTCTGCTTAATTTATTCTTTAATTGTTATTGGTCAGTCGTGACCAGTGTTGGCCAGTGACACATGTTGTTAGCGATGTGTAACTATAATGTGATCACTTTCTTTAATTATTATTATTTTTTATTTTATTATTATTCATTATTCATTAATCCCAACGATGTTAAATGGTGGAATTCAGAAAATGGGGAAAAAAAAAAACGACTTAAAAACTCCAGGTCTCTGAGATCTGGAGCCGCTTCTATTGTCGACACACGGGTCAGGACAAAAAACACCCGAATCCTCAAAACCCCCTCGCTCTGGAAATTCTTAACGTCATCTACAGCCACACTAGTGGATCTGCGTGGTTTATATCCAGCAAGTACATTAATTGACACTTAATGGATATAATATACTAATGAACGTCACTTTTTAATGAATATGTAAAAATATATATATATATATATGCATTATTTCACAATATATTTAATTTCCGAAAAAAGCAAACATTTTATAATTCAAGCGGTCTCTGCAGGTTGTTGCATTGTGGGTAATGTAGCAAGGCAGCAGGTTTTGACGTTTTTTTCTGAAAGACGCCTCTGGTTCTGGTGCATCAATTTTGGATCCTTTTGCCTCGATTTATACATTTTTTGCAAGATCAAATGTCTGATCATGCAAAAAGTAGTACATCAATATAGCATTTTTTTTTCTCTTCTAACGGCTTCAATTCTTAATTTACCACAATCATTTCACAGAGACTCGTTTGTGGCGAGAATCGTTTCACAGGGGAATAGAGGCACCTTGATCCCGGCACATAAATAACACGGCTTGGGTTTCCAGCCTTCATGTGTCAGAGCCAAGCCTTGATCCTCGTTTTGTGATCACTAATCACTGATGCGTGGCTGTCACGCACACGCGGGCGCACGCACACACAGACACACACACACACACACACAGTGTGATAGCTGACGTGGGCTGTGTCTGACAGCTGAGCAGTTACAGCCGTACACTGTGAGCCGGTATAATACGAGGCTGTATAAAGCTAATCCTCCCAAAAAGCAAATAATGATGTCATCCTACATTTTCTCCGTTTTTCCTCTGAGCTGAATTCGTCCAACGTCTGTATGCTAATGTACTTTTGCAGAAATCCTTATGGATAGGGTTGTTTGCACTCGGAGGTCAGAAGCGCGTCCTACGCTTTTTCTTCCGGGGCGAGTGGAGCTGCGTATAAACTTGCATTTGGACTTATTTGAAATGAAAATACAAAGCAACTTCGAGGAAAAATGCCTCCAACACGAGCCAGATAAGAAGAAATAAAAAATAAAAATCTAAATGATCCTAGTTGGAGATCACTGCTCATTTAGGGAGAATTATTACCCTTCAAGTGAAGGTTGTGCGTCACTGCCACTAAAACCTGCAGAGGAACCTCTCCAGTGAGCGGACCTTTATTACCAAGGGCCGTTTGGGCCGTCACCTTGGACGCGCACACAAACGCGGCAACTGCGCGGGTGATCAACACGAGTACACACTTCAACCGAGTAACGCGGCTACACAACACTGCACTCCACTCCACTCCACCGAGTGTGTGGAATTACTACAATCTGTCGCTTTCAGCTGGGGATTAGCCAATGATTCGAGGCTCCAGGCAGGTGTCCGTTGTTGCGGTGAAACTACAATTACACACACACACACATATCTGACAAGGCATCACACCGGGACGGTGGTGAACAATAAACCGTGCGTGTGATTGACCATGGGTGTGCGCGTGTGTGTTCAAACACCCTCATCTTTGGAAAATACCAACCTTGTGCAAAGAAGACCGAATGTAAATGGAGATGATGATAACAAAAGGCAAAGCAAATATTGACTTAGATTGCCATGTTGTGTGTGTGTGTGTGTGTGTTTTTTTCCCTCCCAAATCTAGATGTAAGCTTGTTTTTTTTTCTGGTTTTGGATATGGTGCACCTGGTTTTTGCGTCTTGTAAAATAAAAAAGCGAAAACTGTGCAACAATAAAATGAGCCGGTGTGCAAAGTGAGAGGTGACGGAAATGAAAACTGAGATTACTGGGGGAAATGAGAGTTGGTGGTCAAAGAAAAGAAAAGAGGCGGAATCAGCAGAAGTTTTAGTTTCGAAAAGTGAAACTCCTGAAGAGTGAACTAAACAATTCAGCAACAAATTCTACTAAAAATATTTCTAAATGGTATCCAATGGAATTATCATCCAATATAAGACATTCAAACAATGACATCAATTATATATAATTAAAAAACAATTTCCAAAGAAAAACTAAGTTAAAAAAAAAAAAGATATATAAACTAAAATATATTTAACTGCATTTTCATAAGTATATATATTCAGTAGTAATGTGCTCGTGGCTGAAAGACAGCAAACAGCCTGAAGGTCATTATTCCGTCTCCTCCAAAAAAGACCAGGGAGTGAACAGTGGGACAGACAGAGACATTTGCATGCTATTAACCTTTGTACACAGAGAGTATAAAATGAACTGGAACCTTAGCTTGGGACATTTTTACATGTTTAGTGTTTGATGCTCTTAAGATTATTTGAGGCATGAGAGTCGTTTTTTTTCTCCCCCTTGGCTCTCCTCTCACAATCTGCAAAGACGCTGAAAAATACTGTCTGAATAAATGTGGAAGTTTAAAAACATTTTGTTCTTTATGCGCCATCGGGACCCAAGTAGATAAAAAAAAGACACATTTTCTGGAGAATAAAGTATTAGTTTGATTGACAGACGGAAATTGTGAAGGAATTTCCTCTGGCCCCGAGGACTTGAAATTTGAAATGGTGAAATCTGAATGTGCCGTGTTACTTCTCATCGTACGCGACAACCAGTGATTGCGGCGAGCGTGCATGTAATCGGGCCTGTCAGGTGTGAAGGATAGGATACATGTCAGGTGGGCTGTTACCACGGAGACAAGATGCTTGAGTGACAGCATGACAGGGCGTGTGTGATCGGGAAGATTATTTACAGGTAAAAAAAGACCCACAGACAGACACACACACACACACAGACACACAAAGACACACACACACACTGGATGGATGTAATGGTAGCCATCATTGTTGTATGGTATGGCTCAGATAAGAGTCTTTGAAAAACAAATACATACAAATAATAGTAATAAATTACAAATGTATTCCATGATATAATAAATACATTTTTCAACAATACAATAATAATAATAATAATAATAATAATAATAATAATAATAATAATAATAATAATAATAATTTAAGACGTTAAATATCAACTTAAGAATGAATTAAATCTAGGAATAAATTTATGATTATTATTTATTTATTATATATTTTTTATAATTTATTATTATTATTATTATTTTTTTTTTTTATATATTTTATATTTTATATATTTTTTAACTGTTAATTTGTAGAAACATGCATGTGCACGTGTGAAATGGGGTTCGGTAAAACACTCACGAGTGGAACAGACGAAGAGAAAGAGCGAGAAAGAGATTAAAAGGATGCCAGCATGATGTGATCTAATTGTCTCACACACACTTACACACAGTGACACAGATTATTGCTGGATGCTTCTCCCATGTGTGCGCCAGACTTTATTACCTTCTCAATCTTCCAAATGTTGCAATAAAAAAATAAATGAAAAAAAACTCTATTTGGAAAACAGTATTATTACACTGCTGTTGTAATAATACACTTACTTATATGCTAGGGGTAATTACAACACCCATTCCACAACTAAATATGAGCCGTGTGTGTGTGTGCGCACGCACATGAACATATAAATAGGCCATTTGTGATATATATATATATATATCTATATATATATAGATATATATATAATTATTAATAATGTGATGAAAACTTTCAATGACATTGTTCAGTCTCCAAACGTGAACTAACCTGCTGCTTCTGTCAGAAGGACAAACAGACCATGACTCACACTCAATCACGTGAAGGTTTGACAACAAGCGATAAGTACACGTACACACACGCGCACACACACAGACTCACAAACACACCAGAGATTCTCTCATGAAATGTAATCCAATTAAGTGTTGGCAGGAAACAAACTCTATGGTTTCCATGGAGTGACATGAAAACAGTACGTTGAAGCTTTTCTTTCGCTACACATAATTGTACGTTTGTGGTTTTATTGTGTTGACTGCACAAAACGACACTATGAAAGACATAACCACAACCTTTTTTCCATTTCATTATCACTGAGCGGCTCAGATCACCTGAACTTTAATAAGCAGCTAATGTCATCATGAAGTAATCATGGAAGCCATATCGGTGAGAGAATATTGACTTTAAATCCAATATATGACGGTTTCTGACATTTAGTCAAACAAACCAAACTGTAAAGAAATAAAGTACTCAGCAGGAGAATAACTGCAGTGCTACTCTTTTAGACAAGTGTCACATTGTTTGCCGTCAGAATCCTCCATACTCGTCCAGAACTATATGGCATATGACATTGTTATCCAAGTTGGCTCCAGCGTGCTGCCATATGCTTCGGACAGAAGGGCAGTCATGATGGATAGATGGATGAGAGAGAGAAAAAAAAAGAAAGAAGGGCAAGATGAATAGGACAAGAGGGGACAGTCGCACTGAACTGACACACTCAATATAAAAGCCTTGATGAGGAAAGGTCTGTGTGTGTGTGTGTGTGTGTGTGTGTGTGTGTGTGTGTGTGTGTGTGTGTGTGTGTGTGTGTGTGTGTGTGTGTGTGTGTGTGTGCTACAGTGCATTATTAACCCTGACCGTCTGAGATCTCTCCCCCTCACCATATCTACATCTTCCTCTTTCCATATACGACTCTCGCTTTCTGCCTCTCATTAAATATTCACGGCCGGCTACATTAAACATTCACACCACATTTTATCTGCCCCTTCGCCAATCAGCTTCCAGCGTGAGCCCACGCGCACACAAACGCGTTGTCGAGCTGCAGCCTTGCAGAGAAGCCCAGACACACAAGCGAGGGTTGAAATAAAGACACGGTCAAAAGAGAGAGAGAGAGATAGAGAGAGACACAGAGACCGAGAGAGAGAGAGAGAGAGAGAGACAGAGACAGAGACAGAGACATAGAGACACGAAAGAAAAGAAACGAGGAAGTAAAGAAAGGGACTCCGAGGGTCCACACATTCGGCGGGCAGAGCAGCTTTGCACCTCAATAATTCAACGGTGGGACAAGTGCCGCCAGCCTCTCCCAGTCTGTGACATCACCGGGCCTTATCTAATAAATGTGTAAAAATACACACTCCCTACTGAGGTTTCACACAATGCGCGTAATTTGCGCTGCTAAAAATAACAAAGCACGTCAGGATGATTCTTAAAGTGGTTCCTGTAGTGGTTTTGGCTTGAAAACGCCGCCGAAGTAGAGGGGGCCTTAAATGAGGCCATGCACCTTAAAATGACAGACTTTTATAATAATTTTTTTTTTTTTTAGGCCGGGGGGGTGTATAGTTAAAAGAATAATGTACGTATATTATAGATACATATATATATATATACACACACACAGTATACAACGTGTAGGGACAATCCAACATAAAATAGGTTTGCATGGGGCGATTATTTTTGTCATGATGACCTCTCATTTATCTGATGAAGAAGATCCAACAACTTCCGCGTCCATGTAGTGCAGAGTCATGCCGAAATTAAATAAATTAAAGTCATTAAATACATGCAGGTACACAATCCTATTAGATTGACCTCATTCTACTGTTTACCGCACAACACAGTGACAGAGACAATCATCAGGATCCATTCCCCGAGTTGTAAAACCTGTCCTGTAGCAAACTGCAGTGAGGTGTGACTCATAGGATCCATTAATAAATCATTCATGAATGAATAATATATTCACGTAATAACCTGGAGATCACTCGTAGCCATTTAGCATTGTTTAACTGAGCTCTTTGACTTTCCAATGAAAATGAGTACAACAGTAAAATGCCACCGTTTCTTAGAAATGACAATTTACAACAAAACTACAGTATATACATAGCATGCAACACTATATATTATAATATAATCTCAATGACATCAATATCCACCTGTTGCAGTAATAAAAAAGCATTATGAATGTAGCACTGCAGGCCACGCCCCCAATTAGCGATGCAGAAGCTTCTGTTTAATTACCAAGCCAAGTCGATCAACTCGTTTTTTCCACTTGGATCTTCTGGAGAATTTCAACTGGATGCATGTACTGCCCTGACATTATGGTTTGAGTTTCAGTGACAAAAAAAAAAAAAAGTCTAAAAATGCGAGAAGGTGGAACTATAAAATGTTTGGAATTGTGCAAGAAATATTCAAGTAAAAAAAAAAAAAAAACATGTAAAAATGTGACAGGAAGATCATTTTTAAATGAAATAATAAATAAACACGTCCAAAGTGCTGAAATCATTCTGTGGAAGATGTGGAAGATTGCTATTGTGGGTCAGCAGCTCATTCATGTTAAAACGTAAAAAAAAGTAAAAATTACAAAATCTCAAAAGGATCTTTTGCAAATTCACCAATTCACCATCATCATGCGCGGACGTGGTAAAAGCAGAAGACCCGAGGTGATGGCGAGGACCATGAATGGAAAAGCTGAGCCGGCAAAAGCAAAATGCTGACTTCCCCATACACGGCACGAGCAGACGTGCAAGGGGTGGATTTATTTATTTATTTTAACTGTACACACAGGTCCTCTTGATGGTAAATAGAAATGACATTAGAATCTTTTTTTTTTAAGCACACATCACTTTTGACTGCTGGTGCTGGATCGTGGATTCCAGACTCTACAACGTTCATCCGTCATCGGTGTGCACACACTGAAGCAAATAAATACATACGCAATCAGCCGACGGACACACTTCCCCAGTGAACTTCTGCTTCCCACGATTACAATCAGATGGTCACTGCTGCCACCGGCTCACAGTAATTATCATTATAAAGTTCTGTCAACCCGATGCCAGGGTCACTGCACCTTCAAAACCCGTAAAAAACCCGGTGTTTGCATCTTACGGTGTCATAGAAAGGTTTTGGCTTGTTTTCGCCCAAAAATAAACCACACATGAACGCGAGAGCATGTTATGATAAGTTCAATTTAAGACGCCTTCAATACGTCAAATGTTAAACACATTATCTACACAATTATATAATAAACTAAAGAAGTACAGTACGGTATCAGGCTATAATGAAATGATGTCTGAAGTGTGCGTGTGCACTGAGGATTAAGCCTCGTTTCCTGTGGCTCAGCGAGGACACGCTGGCCGGCGTGGGGGTCAGCGATTACGGCCGAGTTGCTTGACTTGTGCACAGTGGCTCAGAAAGACACTTATCATATGTGAACGTAAATTGAATTATAATAAGGTAATTACTTTTATTTTTTTTAACTAAACTTAACTAAAATGATGAGACAAAGTGAATAGGGGCCAAATGTGCTGCTTAGACTAAAACAACACCAATACACAATTTTGCACATCCTATAAAGATTTAGACATGATGAGTCTTTTCAGTCTTGGTCGAATAAAGTGGAAATGCAAAAAATAAAGAATCTCAATTTAAAAAAAAAAAAGTGCCAAAATAAACACGAGAGGTCTTAAACTCAGAATCAAGCGTCACAGTTGAGCCTTGTGAACATTAAAGTTAAGTGTTACATCCATTAAGTAGAGGAGAGAAAATGAGATGTGTTTTTAATCGTTATAAGTGAGAGAGAAGCAGTTGCCTAAGTGCGTTGTAGTTTGTGTGTGTGTGTGTGTGTGTGTGTGTGTTATCATTGTCTCCCCTCACGCAGACACACACAAAAAGCCAGACAGCCTCTGAGATCGAGACCACTGCCAACACAGCCACACAGCCACACACACGCACTCCAAGCTACAATGTCTGGAAGGAACACACACAGACACGCACAAGGCAGCAGGACGACTGATAACAATGACAACAAACCAGCCACAAACATAGTGGTGATATTTAAACATGCGCTACTGTACATGTGCGCATGTGCGCATGCGCTCACACACACACACACACACCCACCCACCCACCCACCCACCCACACACACAATTAACACAACAACAAAAAGTAAATATGGGACACTCACCTCGGGCTGAGAGCTTTTTTGTGTTGATGATTTTGGCGGCATACTCCTGGCCGGTGGATTTCTTGACACATCGTCGCACAATGGAGAAGGCTCCCCTGAAGCAGGCGACAACAACACAAACACAAAACTGGGTGACCCAACTTCAAAGCAATGCAACTCCATCGTGCGTGTCTGTGCGTGTGTGTGTGGGGGGGGTGTCATATTTGCAAAAGGGCACCCATCAAACACCTGAGGAGAGGGAGGAACAGGAAGCCACATGCATAATTAAAACACACGTCCTGATATGGTGCATGCCAGATGTGATGAGGAGTAGGAGGCCACCGGCCAAATATCACAGTAAATTTTTTCTTTGACAATTTTAGTTTTAAATATATATATAGATCTTATTTTCTTTGGTCAGTTTAGGCATCTCTATAAACCAAAGATTAGAAACAGTGGAGCTGTGCTACACAAAATTTAAAATGAGCAGCTTCCAGAGCCTCATCCGTGTGTGTGTGTGTGTCACAGATTACGGTTTGACACGTGCGGTATCGCTGCAGTAGCCACACACACGCGCGCGCGCACACACACACACAAACATACAGACACGCACATACTCTGTCTGCTCATTTGTGCACCAAACAAGTTGGTCCGACGCTTCTCACCTCAAAGATTACACACACTGTGTTGTCTCTACACGTCCGGGATTGAGCGCGAACGTGAACCTGCTCACGGATTATTGTTGAATCACACTCACACACTCACACACACACACGCACACACACACACAAACTCACTCTTCCCCGTGTGTTTGTTTGTTTTTAAATCTTACATCCTGTTTTTCCACACACATTGAAACACAGACAAACACACCCGGTAGCGTCAAAGAAAACGTGCAAACACATACAGAGACCCACACACAGACACAAACACACACGTACACACACGGAGTAAATGCAACAGAGAAACCAGGAGCATGAGGTGGAAGAGAAGAAGGGGGTACGGGAGCGGGCGGAGGTGCAGGTTCTCACTTACTTGCCCAGTTCCTCGTACAGCTGATGCTCCTCCGTGAATCTGGTCGAGGTTCCAATTGAGGCCATGTTGTGAAGGGGGGACCGCCGCCTCGCGCAAGATCCGGCAGCAGCTCGAGAGGACGGAGAGGAAGAGAAGAAGAGAGGGAGGGGGGGGAGACAGAGAGAGAGAGAGAGTGAGGGGGATAGAGAAAAACAAAGATCCTCTGATGAGAGGATGCCTCACACTGACATTAAATCCACAGGCAAAACAATATATATTAGTCCTGCATTCGAATGTTTATTAAAATCGAATTAAATGCGTATGGCTCTAATTTATAGATCTAAAGAGAAAAAAATAATGCTGTAAATCCCAAAACAAAAAGAATAAAATTAGGAATGTGATTTAAAAAAAAGTAGGGATGTGACAGTTACAGACTATTTCCTGTCAGAATAGCTACCGTGAAAACATATTCTGTTTCTACATTACCTAGTTAAAAAATATTCAAATTGAATCCTCTTATTGCATAGCATTAGTATTTAATTTAAATATATTCTCAAATCGGTTGAGAGTGACACATTTTCCTACTCTCCCCCTCTTTGAGAGTGGAGGTAGAGTAGGAATGCAAACCACGCGAGATCTTCTCCTCTGTGCGCGAGAAAGCCGCTGATCCGGGGTCGGTTTCATCACCTTTTTTTCCCCCTCTCCTCTCCTCGTTATGGTGTGCACCCACAGGCAGAGCTGACCCCAGAACAGCTGCTGGGACCGCGTCGTGGTGCCGCAATATTTTAATATTGGCACAAAAAGCCATGAGCGGCATGTATTACGATATATGAATTTCATTTCCTGAACATGCTCACAATAAGGCAATAGGAAACATTAAGGATTTTTTATTTACATGTATATGTTCTATAGCATACATGCAACAGTTTTTTTTTATATCTCTACTATAGACCATTTTCAAATAAAAAACAAACAAAAAATTTAATAAAAATAAAACCATGCCTGCTGTCAAAAAACGTTATTTAACAGAACTGTACATTTTATTTAAATATGTTTTTTTTAATCATTTATATTTCCTGTTTATTGACTAGATTTTGTATTTCCATATAAAAAAAATATATATACAGTATATATGTATATATATATATATATTAGTACATTCATATGCTGGCTGTTTTTTTGGTGCATTTTCATATGCGCAACCTTCATGATGAAACGCACACACTGACACACGGTGTGGATTTTAACACACTTTCTCTATCTCCACGGTGCTGACAAAGCTTCCACAGGAATGCCATGTTGTTTTCCATGTTTCCACAGTAATTAATAGGTGAGCTGCAAGAAGGTAACTTTTCACATGTTTAAGAAAACCTGGCTTTGTTATGTTATTATTCATTATAGAACTCATCACCTCACCTAAACACCGATATATGTGGCTATGGGGAATTTAAATGTATGAATGCCATTTCCAAAACATACCACGATTAAAGATGCTGAAATGTAATTTTCTTCATAAATCACATTGTGCAGCGTATTTTTTAATTTTTTTGCCAGTATGTGTCGAGTCTGTGTACATGCAAGCAAGTAAGGTTTTGGAGCCTGGTCTATTAACAAGCTGTGCAACCGGTTTCTTTCATAATTACAGGGAGCCGCTCTGATATGAAGGCCTAATTAGCGCGGGTGCAGAGGTACGGCGGCGTTAATTGCTGATTGGCTGCAGTGACGTGCGTTTCACCCGAGTCTCGGACAGTGGCAGGTTTTGGATGGTGGGAGGTAAAAAAAAAAAAAAGAAAGAAAAAGAGTGGAATGTAGAGAAGCTGTTTTCAGACTCGTGACCTCTCGGGGAAAATGAAGCTGTCTCTACTTGCAAAGCTTTGTCACAACTTGCAATGTCCTCAAAGAGAGGTCGACAAAAGGTGTTTTCTCTCTTGCCTGATGGTGAGTCATTTGAGTATGGTAATAAATAAGTCAAACTATTTTTGTTTAAACAAAGGCCTTCCTCTTCTTGTTGATCTTGTTGAAGACTTATTGTATAACCTCTTGAAACCAGGATACGGGCCTCCAGAATTTTACACTGATAAAAAAAAAAGCAATTTTGCATCATGACTAACATTTGATGATGGATACACTTTGTCAGTCATAGAGCATATTGAATAGAATATGCTGTAAAAGTTGAACCTGCTGGTTGTGATGAAGCAGTAGCTTAGAGTGACTCACTCAACATGAATGTGTTTGGCTCCTCACACTGACACGGTGACATCACATGACTTTCAGTGTTTTTTGAGTGTGTGTGTGTGTGTGTGCGTGTGTGTGTGTGGATGTGTGCGTGTTTTTTTTTTTTTTGTATCTCATACCTTAGCGCAACACGCAGTGGGCTCAAATCTTCCTAATCTGCTGCAGGGCTGCATCCGGTGAATCCTGTCCAGGTTTTCGCACCTCGGCCGGTTCCCCTGGAAACAGTCTGTCATGCACGGTGTACATTAGAGAGAAACATATTGTCAATTACTAAATGATCATCCCGTCTTCCCCACGAAGCATCCAACAGTGCATCAGGGCTATTTCAGCGTTTAATGGGCTGCAGTTTACAATGTGAGAGACCTGAGTGAATGTGTCCCAGTCGAGTCGGAGATAGCACTCTGTCTCACTCTGGCTTTCATTACACAACAGTTAGCCAGACCCATTACGAGGGTAATAAAAAAAAAAAATACTTGACTTCACCAAAGAATCTCCAGATCTGAAGTTTCAGCCTTATACCTTCAACTGCTTATCCAACAGTGGCTACGACAGCTCCCACCCACACACTGAGCAGCCCTGTGTGTGTGTGTGTGTGTGTGTGTGTGTTTTTATGCGACACCTCCTCCGTGATTTATATAATGTGACGGTGCCTTATTTCTCCAGGCCACGGCAGTGTACTGGGAATCAGATGCGTGGGCTTCGAACCATTGTCCTCACCAGTTTCTCACACGTGTGGGACTCCGAAGGTCTCCGTTGCCACGGTGAAGCCGAAGCAGTCTCCTCGCATAAAATCACTGGAGTCTGTTTTGGGTTTTTTTACGGCGGCGAAAGGTTTTCCTTTGTACACGGCGACGCTGCTCGGGGTGATGTCACTCGAGCCGTGACCTCTGTGCGGAGGGATGTTGGTGGAGAACAGAAAGCCTGCAGTTATTTGATTTCGAGTATTTTTCATTTAAATATGGTGGTTTGTGTTTTCCCCTGTTGAGACAAATATAAATGGCTTAAACTGTTTGCACAACAGGGAAGAAAGATTTTGTCCAACAGCCACAACATTTTAAGTGCAATCGTGGATTTGCGCATAGGTCAAGTACACAGGATTTCTACGGCAGCCATTTTGACATGAAATCGCAGTTTATCTCATGACATTAATGCAGGAGCTGTTCTATTTAGATTCCGAGCCGCATTTGATGCAATGATTGAATCGTTTTCATCAGCTGAGGCTGAGCCATGTCATCCTGTGATTCTCTTTCCACCCCAGATATTTATTAATTACTTTTCTATAATTAGTAGACCTAGCTTTTCATTCATAAAAAAAAATACGTATTTCCTCTAAATATATAATCCACTTATTTCATTTCCCACATATCATATTAGCTTTTGCAGGTCTGGTGCCTTCACTAATGCATACATTTTTCCTCCTCTATCTACATTAGCAAACGTTTGCTGAAAACTACAGTGTCCAGCTGATTTGGCCCTTTTTTGGGGGGGGGGGGCAGATATAACCATAAATTTATGACCTACTTCCAAAGGCTTGCATCTTCATTAGAAACCAGATAGACAGAAAATGCTTCTAAAAAAAGAAGCACCAAGCAGTTTTCTGTCCCTTAATGCAAACAATTACAATTAAAACTTGGAGGTTTCATTTTATCGTTATTACAACTGTGTGTATGTACGGAGGCATTTACAGGAAAAAAAAAGAAAAAAAAAAGTAATACGGTCTAAAAGCACTTCAGACATGTTCCCAGGAGAACTCGCTATTCCCTCCTCCACTTCTTTTTTTTATTTTAATTTTAATGTGCGCCACAAAGCTCCGAGCACGAACGCGGCTGATACTTTCTAACTCGATCTTTCAAATGAGAACAAACAAGTGAGTAGGAAGAGGAAGAAAAGGGGGAGAGAGAGAGAGAGAGAGAGAGAGTGTGCGTTTGTGTGCCTGTGCATGTGTGTGTGCCTGTGCGTGTGTGTGTGCCTGTGTATGTGTGTGTGCCTGTGCGTGTGTGTGTGCCTGTGTATGTGTGTGTGCGTGTGCATGTGCGTGTGCCTGTGCGTTTGCCTGTGTGTGTGCCTATGCATGTGTGTGTGCTTGTGCCTGTGCGTGTGCCTGTGCGTGTGCCTGTGCGTGTGCCTGTGCGTGTGTGTGTGTGTGTGTGTGAGAGAGAGGGTGGTTTGCAGGGGGGGATAAAGGGAAGAGCTGAGGGTGACAGTGAGGGAGGAGGAAACCGAGGGGGCTGAGGGAGCTGAATATTAATTATCCGTCCACTTGGGACCAAACTACAGTCATGATGCCACTGTGCGGGATTGCAGAGGACACTCACATTCCTCTACGAACACAACACACACTTTAACATGTGTCCTGATTTAGTCCTGATTTATTCCCGATTATGTATGCCAACTAAGCGGAGAATAAACTGTGGCTTAGTGGCACATTCAATACATCCCCGGAAATTAAATCTTACACCGGCTCTTTCTGTTTCTCGTGATTTAGGTTCTCTGCCTGTGTTCATTTTTAGATGTTGCGGGTGGAGAGGGGGAGGAGTTCTGTGCATCCTGCCGCAATTAACTTTACATTTTTTTTTTAAACCATAATGTTTTAGTAATATACAGAGCGCTCCCTGGGTTTAGTGTTGCATTCTCATAAAAGCTGTTTGTGAACAAGTGATATAACAGGAACCAGGAGTTGTCAAATCATGATCACCATAATAAGGCTACGGTAGTTAATGTCAACATAATTCAAACTAATCCAACAACAATGTTGTCGGCAATTAAATTTAATCAATCACATAAAAGTCAACCACATTTGAATACTCTCTAAATTGCACATCTGTGAATCATCTTATGAGGATATAATTATAAAATAATGAACCGGGCAAACAAATCTGCCTTTTTTTTGAATGATTGGCCAGCATGTTCTGGCATTATAGATTTTTTTTTTTTAGATGTGAGTTAAAACAGACGAGTTAAATATCTAAAAGAGCATAAATCAGCCACGGAGCTGAGATATTGCTGCAGGGGAAGTCAGAGGTCAAAGGTCAGAGGTCAGAGGTGGCTTATAGGCATGCCACAGCATGAGCATAATAGATGTGTACAACCCACAAGAACAAAAGAGTAAGGCGACATAACATCTGCCCCGAGTGTCTCTCTGTGGAATCCTTAAAGGCTGCTGTCAGATAGTCAGGACGAGGTCATCTTCCTCCTCCTCCTCCTCCTCCTCACATCTCTTCAGGCCTTATTTCCGCATGCACACGTCTCTCTCTCTCTCTGTTTGTACTTATCGCACAGTTCATGGATGCACGATGACACACACGCACGCACGCACGCACACAAGCAGGCGACAGTCCAAAGTCACCCTGCTGCAGTGAGTGAGTCAGCCTGCAGCTCGTCAGGCTGATTTATATCTGACGACCTTTATCTCCGTCCGACCCCTGCTGCGTATTTGTGTCTCCGTCTTCTTCACCTCCGTCAAGTGTGATTATAATTCAACATGTATGTCAGGATCCCGTTTTTTTTTATTTAGAGGAACAGGGTCTTCCTCTCCAGACGCGCGCCCACCTTCTTGAAGAGGGCCTTTAACCTGCACACCTTGCAGTGCTTGATCTTCATCATCCTCTCTTTCCTGCCCTCCTCCTCCTCCTCCTCCTCCTCTTCCCCGTCTAGGCCCAGCCATGGGCTCCACACCCCTCCGTGGAGCTCCGGGTCGGCCACGGGATCGTCCGGTGGATTCTGGGGCGTCACGGCCGTGCGGTTGTACTCGGCCAGCCGAGTCAGCAGATGTTTCACCAACTCCGGTCGAGCCTGCGCCAGGTCCGACCTCTCGTAGGGGTCGGAGGTCACGTTGAACAGCCACACCGACTTCCCCGGCTCGTTGCGCCGCTTCTCCAGTTTGTTCCAGCGGTCCCGACCCACAGGAAGAGCCCGCGGTGGAATCCAGTCGCCGTCGCCTACGTTACCCGTCAGCAACTTTAAATCTCCGACCCTAATCGCCGCCCTCACTGCCGTGTCCCAGATCCCGAACCCGTTGAGGACCAGCGCTTTGTCGTATGGCTCCCCGGGCTTCCTGGAGACCGGGTCGATGTTGAAGAGGATTTCGGTGCGCGGGCTGGGGAGGCCCTCGCTGATGGCGGTCCACACGTCGTGACCATCCAGGCCACGTTGGGGCCGCGGGGCCCCGGCCAGCCCCAGTAATGTGGGGTACCAATCTGAGATGTGGATCAGGGCCCTGCTGACCACGCCCGTCCTCCTCAGGAGAGGACTGTGGACGAAGCCCACGGCTCGGACGCCTCCTTCCCAGTACGTCCCTTTGCCTCCTCTCAGGGGCCAGTTACTGCCCCCGGAGAGCGGCTGCCCGCCGTTGTCAGACGAGTAGATCACCACAGAGTTTTCATACAACCCGCTGGTCTTCAATTGCCGGACTACTTCTCCCACGCCCTCGTCCAGACAGCTGAGCATGGCCGCGTAGTGGCGTCTGAGCCGGTTGCCCCGAGAGTCGTAGTGCTGCAAAAACTGATCCGGGACCTGTAGAGGTGTGTGAGCAGCCTGGAGGGACAGGTAGATGAAGAGGGGTGCACGGGGGTCGTGGCCCCTCACGATCTGCTTCACTCTGGCGGGACAGAGGGAAATTTGATATGTATATTTGTTTTTCAGAAACGTTGTTAAAGTGTGTATGTGTAATTCTGTTTAATTTAATTTAATTATTTATTTTGTATAATAATAATAATAATAATAATAATAATAATAATAATAATAATTATTATTATTATTATTATTATTATTATTATTATTATTATTATTATTATTATTATTGTTGTTATTATTATTATTATTATTATTATTATTATCTCACGATCGATTTGCCCGGTATATAAATAGCTTTTCGAACAGTATTTCATTTTATTGTTATTTTAAATCGTTTTTTATTCTTATTCTTCTTACTGGAGCTCAGAGTGGACAGCTTACTAATAATTTCAATGTACATCTAATGTACTGTATATTTGACAATAAATGCTTGAATCTCACCTCTCTATGTATAGCTGGGTGGAGTAGTTGCCGCTCATCTCCCAGGCCGGCCTGTCTCCGTCGTGCAGGTCGAACCCGCAGGCCTCCGCCCCGTCGCAGCTCCGGTAGCTGAAGTGGTCTCCGCTGCCAGTCAGCGTGCCCAGGAAGCTCTGGAAGCCGCGTCCTGTGGGCAGGCAGCCCGGCCTGCAGAAGCCCAGGTGCCACTTACCTACCATGTGCGTGGCGTATCCGGCCGAGAGCAGACGCTCGGGCAGCGTGGGGACGTGCGGGGGCAGACACAGCGGCTGGCGAGGTCGGATGATGGAGTGCTGGAGGCCGGTGTGAATTTGGTATCTGGCGAGGTAGACAGAGTGTGAGAGAAAAAGATGGGAGAGAGTCAGTCTCGTGATAAGATCTATATAATAACACCCAGATGGGAAATTTCGCAGAGGGTTTAAGAAAACGTAACACAAGAGTATAATAGCAGACTTGTGCAGTGAAAAATCAGATAATGAGGTTTTTAATAGTAGATTTTTGGTGTGTCTGCACATTTAATTGCAGAAAACTGTGTAAATATGTCAAAGCTAGGTCACTTAATCTATTTAATAAAAATAAATAAATAATAATAATATAATAATAATAATAATAATAATAATAATAATAATAATAATAATAATAATAATAATAATAATAATAATAATAATAATAATAATAATAATAATAATAATAATAATAATAATAATAATAATAATAATAATAATAATAATAATAATAATAATAATAATAATAATAATAATAATAATAATAATAATAATAATAATAATAATAATAATAATAATAATAATAAACTGAAAGTTAATAATCCAAATCATTTTCTGCTTTTGTCTCCAATAACATGATCGGTCCAGTTTTAAAACTGAATTTTATTTTATAATTTTTTTCATTATTTTAGGTGGTACAACAGAATAATTGCATTTCTTCCCTGGCCTGGTACTGTACGTATTCAAACTTTGCTTAATATACCACTGATGTTATCGTAAGACAAAAGGCCGGTCTTTACTATGCATAATTAAATCACACAGGAAGTGACGCACGAAATGAACAGTGATTGAATCAGATTAAGGATGCAGCCATGAGGGAAGCACTCACCGTCCTGTCATGAGTTGGCTGCGTGAGGGCGAGCAGATGGGCTGCACGTAATAATTTTCCAGTTTGACCCCCTCGGCCGCCAGCCGGTCCAGCACCGGGGTGCGGACCTCTGAGCCGTGGTAGCCCACGTCTGCGTAGCCCTGGTCGTCCGCCATGATGAAGATGAGGTGAGGAGGCCCCTTCGCCGCCTCTGTCCCCAGCGCCGTCCCAACCAGAACCAGGAACATCCAGGTGCCTCCTCTCAGCTCTGCCATCGCTCTGCACGAAAATATCTAATATCTGCTTTCTTCAATAAATATATATAAAAAATGAAGAGATCATGGTGTCCGAGGAGCAAATTCCAAAAGTCTAATCTGTCCATCAAACAAGTGAATGAGTTTCTCTTCCTTTTGTGGAGCTTAATATTGGTTTTGGGAGATGGGCCTGAGGTGGTGAGGTGGGTGGAGAAAACAACTGGACTCTAGGTGTGTGTGCTTGCATTACCTTGTCACATTCCTGTCTCACTTCCAGGCGCCACATACGATGGTTGGAAAGACCGGCGCGGAACAGTATTTAGTCATATCGTTAAATCCACTCAGCCCTCAAAAAATGTAAATGAAAAAAAAGAAAAAAGTTTTTCTTCCATTGGTTGGATCAACCACGTAATTTTTGAAAAGACCCTCGTCCCCGCAGACATTTTGACATATCAAACCAAGGAATAAGTCTTGGCTCTGATTGTTCCACAACCCTCGGTTCAGAGCCAATTTTTAATGTTACGTGTTCTTTTGCTACTCATTTAAGCCAAAAGGTCTGCCGCCACAAAGGTCAGGCAATGAATCATTTAGAGACGAGAAGGAAATGATGAATGGTGGTTATTGTGATTGATGAGAGAGACATAGGATTTTTTTTTTAAGGAAAAAAATGGGGCCAAAGTTAATTTTTCACTTTTCATTTGCCCCAGAAATAATAGTATATATATATATATTTTTTTTTTTGCAATCTGTGGAATAGTACATCTATTCTCTCTGATTTAAAGTGCTGTTATGACTACGCCAATATTCCACTGTGAAAACCTGAAGACAATCTAATCGTCCCTGAGATCTGTCTTTTGTTGCCGGGTGTTGCTCAATTAATAGAGCCACCCAGTGACAGGGGAAACCAATCCGACGACAGAGGAGTATCCGGTGTCACGATGAGAATGCCTATCGACCACTGGGCTCTCAGCCCTCACCGCGCTGCCATCTCCATCCCATAATGCCGAGGGGAAAATCAATGCCGAGGATACAAGTCCATTTCCTACGCCGGTGGAAGGAAAGTCGTGTTGCCTCGCCCTGTGGGGAATTTCACGGGCTTCTTGCCCAAAGTGGGAGCGAAGCATATGCCGGAGAGATTGAGATCTACGGTTGGTGGGAGGGTGGCGGCCAGGAGGTAAGGGGATAAGAAAAATAAAACATTTAAAAATAAAAAGAATGCAGGAAAGGCAACGAATGTGCACACGGGATAAATACAACTTTTTTTGGTCTGAGATGAAGAAATGATAAGATGAAAAAAACATGGATAAAGTGCTATAAGAGGAGAAGTGGCTTGGTGTGGTTGTGTATGTGCTGTGTACGTCTGGGGGAAACGATGAGAGAGAGAGAGAAAGAGGGAGGCTGGAGACAGGGGCGAGAGAGGGAGAGAGAGAGAGAGAGAAAGTGTATGTCTGTGTGTGTGTGTAGGTGTGTGCAGTGGTGCACAGTAGAAGAGAGTTGAAGCATGTGTGATTTATTCATGACAGTGAATAAGTGACTCACTTGATCTAGAGCCACTCTGTTGATGTTTAAAAAGTGTGTGTGTGTGTGTGTGACAAAAATGTGTCTGAAAAAGCCGATCATTTGACCTAAGAAAACCCTGAAAAATGTAAGGATTTGTTTTTCGCCCCCCATTTTTATTTTTGGAAGCAAAAGGTGTTGAACGTCTTATTTCTCTCAAATGTGTTATAACTGATCCACAAGTGTGACGATAATAAAGCCGCTTATTGCTTGGTCGCGATTTAAAGCCCCCCCCCCCCCTTTTTTTTTCATGCCACACCACGCCACAGATGTCACCGGCTGTGATGGAGTGAGCAGTCTGGATGGAGGGGGAGAGCGTTGATTGCGCTGTTTAATCAGGTGGATTGATTATCACAGCAAAGGTGAAGTGCTCCCAGGCACAGATTTCAGCTAATCGGTGAAAAAACACTTGAGAGACACAGACCTCTGGTGTGCGCACAGGAAATCTAGGATCTTGGACTTTAAGGCGTGGAAAATGGGAGTGAAAATACAAGCGTTGCGATAGAATTTTTCCTTGAGTATATAACAGGGAGAATTTGTCATCACACTGAAGTAAAATTAGAATTTGGTCCCCGTTAAAATCCAGATTTATGAATATTTGTTTTCAGTCTCCTCACCTCAGTCAGTGATTGATTGACAGGACGAGGCCAGGGGGCGGGACGTGCGGTCTCGTCACATCAGACCCAGCACCCGCACAGAGGTGTCTTTAAGTCAAATCCACTAACTTTGTATAAACTTTTCCTCTGCGTCATTCTCCTCCTCCTCCTCCTCCTCCTCCTCCTCCTCCTCCTCCTCCTCCTCCTCGGCCCGGCTGCTGAGACCTATCAGACGTTTCCCAGGGGGAGAGCGAGTGCTGGCTTTGAGTCATGAAAAATGAAAAGGATTATACAAGCTCAATCTGTGTGTGTGTGTTTGTGTGTGTGTGTGGGTAGGGTCAGTGGAGAGCGCCACCGTGAGGATAAAAGGAATGATGCATGTAAGACAAAGGTGAAATGAGATGTGTATAGATTTAGCTGAGTATTTAACTTTTTTAGCTTATACATTTTGTTTCAAGTAAAATAAGAATCTGAAGGAGGAACTGTCAAATTAACATTTTTTTTAAACAGGAAACAATGAAGGCAAAAAACAGAACCTGAGTTACCTGATGTATATTCATAAACAGATGGTTGCAACATTGTCTGGTGTGTGTGTGTGTGTGTGTGCATGTGTGTGTGTTGTCATCACACACAGGTTATTCGGGGCCACCTGGCACCGTGTCACCTCACTGCCATGAAGACGATGACACGGAACTCACCTCGTCACAAACAGAACCAGGGACTTCCTGGTGGCAAAAAAATGAAATAAAATAATAATAATAATAATAATAGTAATAATAATAATAATAATCTCCTCCTCCTCCTCCTCTTCCTCCTCCTCCTCCTCCTCCTCCTCCTCGGCCCGGCTGCTGAGACCTATCAGACGTTTCCCAGGGGGAGAGCGAGTGCTGGCTTTGAGTCATGAAAAATGAAAAGGATTATACAAGCTCAATCTGTGTGTGTGTGGGTAGGGTCAGTGGAGAGCGCCACCGTGAGGATAAAAGGAATGATGCATGTAAGACAAAGGTGAAATGAGATGTGTATAGATTTGTGCTGGGTATTTAACTTTTTTAGCTTATACATTTTGTTTCAAGTGAAATAAGAATCTGAAGGAGGAACTGTAAAATTAACATTTTTTTTAAACAGGAAACAATGAAGGCAAAAAACAGAACCTGAGTTACCTGATGTATATTCATAAACAGATGGTTGCAACATTGTCTGGTGTGTGTGTGTGTGTGTGTGTGTGTGTGTGTGTGTTGTCATCACACACAGGTTATTCGGGGCCACCTGGCACCGTGTCACCTCACTGCCATGAAGACGATGACACGGAACTCACCTCGTCACAAACAGAACCAGGGACTTCCTGGTGGCAAAAAAATGAAATAAAATAATAATAATAATAATAATAGTAATAATAATAATAATAATAATAATAATAATAATAATAATAATAATAATAATAAATAATAATAATAATAATAATAATAATAATAATAATAATAGAGTTATATCCAAATACAGATGTAAATCATATCCTTAACACCCAGATGAAATAATTCAAAAGTAGATAAAAGCTGAGTTACTAAAATCTAAAAGCAAATGTCAGAATTATTCTTTTCCCTCGCACTTAAAAACCTTTTTAGGTTGACATTTTAAATATGCATGCCTCTCGAGGGTGGAGAGAAATATGTTTCCCAAAAGGGTAGAGGATGGTGTCGAGTACAAAATGTTCTCTCGGTGCAAATTAATTATAAATAAATCTTTAGTCTAGTGCATGGAAGAAAATCCTCTCAAATGTTTAAAGATACTTAGGTTATTTTTCATTTTTGCATTCCCTATTATAGAACACCCACCAATGTGAAACGTACACCGATTACACATTCCCTCATTTCTATGTCTATTTTTACTTACCACAAAAACGGTTCAATTTGCGTTCATAGTGGGGTTTTTTTTATTTAAAGCTCATTTCGCATCTCTGTGTGATTTTTTTTTACCTGAGCGGGCACACGGCTGGCACGGAGGGCCACGCTGGCACAGATGTCTGAGTTAAAGGGCACCAGTTCTGCGTCTACTGCTCCTCAACAGACCTGTCACTCAAAGTACTCCTGGAAAGGAAAAAAAAGTTTGACAAAAAAACGTTATTAAACAGAATTATGAAAAATGACAGCAGAAAGATAATCAGACAAAGATAACAAAAATGGAGTAAATAAAATCCAAAACAGGATCAAATTAAGAAGGAAAGTGTCAACACTTTTCTTGTCCATTAAACTACAGTAATACAAAGCAAGTGAAAAAATAAAAAATAAAAAATAATAATAATAATAATAAAATGACTGAACCATAGGGCCAACAAACAGCCTCCTTATGACCAGCAGAGGGTGCGGTTGGTGCAGCTGATCCAAAACTAAGTGTCACGAGATGAATACAACACTTCAGCCTGTGTAAGAAGAACACATCTGATACAACCTGGCTCAGTTGTTCATGTGCGGCTGGACACTTGCTTTAACTATGTTGTCAGGGTGTTTGTATTAGAGTGCGACCCAGGACAGCTCTTAGTTTCTGTCCTGAGGTCTGCAGACAGGTGCACATTGAAGCTGCCAGAGTGAGCCGTTCAGATGGGGACTCAGGGTTTTCATCAAGGGAGTTCAAGAAGTCCAAAAGTGTCTTCCTGTTTCACCCTATTCCCGATGTCGGAGCAAGACGGGACCAAGACCAGCACGCTTGGGGTCCCTGAAAACCCCTAGAGACCAATTCCCATCAGTCTAGCAGCTCCCCTGACCAAAACCCTAATCCCCTGACCCCTGACCCCTAACCCAAATTCCCTAACCCTAACCCTCACCCTAACCCTAACCCTAAGTACCCATTTTAGGGTCATAAATATAAAACTAAGGATATGGTTTTTGTGAGGGAAGCTGCGAGAGGGATGGGACTTGGTCTATACAGGTTTTCAGGGAAAACCCCATGGACCATGTCCCATGGCTCTAGCAGCCCTCCTCAGAAGAGGGACGGAAACCCTGAGTCCCCATTTGAGGGTTATACATGTGAAATTAGGGTTAGGGTTTCTGTGTCTCAATGTCTGCATAACTGATTAAGCTTGGACTGTCCCATCATCGTGAGGGGGGGGCGTGCGGGGGAGGGTGACCCCACCAAAGGTTACCCATAACCACCGAGCTGTAAAGCCACATATCAAACGGTGTCATCTGAATGTTCTCCACGTTAACTGTCCCTCGGCCTGCACAGGAGAGGAGGTGCCGGGCCTATTTTTGGAAGGTTTATCGGCGGCCCAGAGGTCTGTGAGTGACAGGACAAGTGTTCCGTTGGATCCTCCCTTTGCTCATTTGGGAGGGCAGACATTCCTCAGTGTAAGCAGACACAGACCCCCACCCCCCCCCCCCCTCCACCCCCCCCCCCCCCCCCCCCCCTTCTCCCCGCTGTCTCCCCTCGGCCAGGATAGTTGGCCCACTCTGGGTATGGGTGGGCGCACTGGAGAGTGTGTGAGTGTGTGTTTGTGTGTGTGTGTGTGAGTGTGTGTGTGGGTGTGTTCAGGTGTGAGCTTCACTCGGAGAGAGGAGTCTGCACCCGGACAGTGAGGCAGGCGACCAGCAGCTCAGAGCTCTCTCAGGGGGCCCTGACCATGGGGCCAAAGCATTAAAGGGGGCCCCCCCGCGAAACAACTCCCAAAGAGAAACGGAAAATAACCAAGACCAAGAAGAAAAGAGAAAAAAAGAGAAGAAGTATGGTTGCAGAGGAAGTGATAGTTACCTTATCTGGCGGAGCACCATGGGGGTTCCGTCTGCAGGGAGGCGTGGAGCATCAGAAACCGCTCCAGGTGGCCAAGGTAAGAACGGCTCGGGGGGGCCGAAGCTGAAAAGCAGAAAATGTTGGATCCTGCCGTTAGATTGAGGAGAGCTAAAACACCAGCGGAGATGTATATTCGCTAGAGATTTAAGGACGAGGTTGAAATGGAACATTGGCCGTGGGCCTGAACGCGTGAGTCATCGTCTGGTTTGAGAAGAACGCTCCTTGAGGATGGATTGGGCGAACTTCAAGTTGAACGCGGAATGTGCCGCAACCGTGCTGGCATTTCCGCTAACTACTGCGGTTTACTCTATTCAACCGTAAAAGTGCTTCAACTACGGTGTTCATGACCAAGAATACAAATGTTACACTTTGTGCTATTTGCTGAGATTTTTCCCCAGTGGGGCTGTGTGCAGTTTTTGTGTGTACACCGGTGACTTCACACCTTTCTGGCTAAGATTTGACGCGTGCCACTGAACTAGCATGTTTTTCCACCGCGGCCTCGAGTTTCACTCGCGCGCGTTACCTGAGATTTAAGTGGAATCACCATTACGACTTTATAACGCACACAGGTGAGATGATCAATGACATCACAGGTTCAGGCGGCATGTCCCGTGGGTGTCACATACTCAAATTATACTTGGGTTGTGAATATTTCGCACGGGTTAGTGTAATATGTAGATCTTCTGAAATAACATCCATTGAAAGGACAATATTATTCAATCATGAAGTCAAGAAATGTTACATTCAAAACTAACATATGGAGGCTCTCGGCTCATTTTACTCCCCGGGAGCAAATTCTTCACGGACAAAAATTCTTTGCTGACATTTGGCTCCACATTTGAATTTTGATCTTTATTCGAGGGAGCCAAAGTGGAAATATATACTGGATTAAAGGATTAACTCGACCGTAGAGCAGAGTTAAAAAAATAGTAACTCAAACAATTAGCCTGAATTTTTATTTTTGTTATTTTTGAACTGATTTCAAATTGATCCTGTTGTACACCATACGCCACTTCTACGTCGACACCCTCTTCAACTTGAGTTCTTAAAATCATCAATTTCACTTTGTTTCTGTTCCGCTCTACCAAAGTAGAGGGTCTCGTTCCGAAAGCTAGATTTCTCCCCTCATAAAACTTTATAGGGGGAGATCTTATTTCTTTATACCATAGTTCAGGTTTTATTAATGCACCTGCACACACACGCATATATATACATGCCCTCACGCACTTTGAGTAATTGTGGAGTGGGCAGAAGTACTTTTCCAGGTAGCTATATTTGGTGGAGAAGCAGCAGGTCACGGGTTCAGCCAAGGTGTGCGTTTCAGCGCCGCATTCAAAAATTAACCTCATACACTATTTTTGTACATGGACTATACTGAGGAACTCGCTCCTTACAGCCAAGAAGGCAGGATTTTCTGTGTTGAGGGTTTAAGTCTGTATTGTTACCCGTTTGACGAATAACATGAATGACGTGGAATAAAGGTTCAATCTGATTTTCGTCACTTGAAAAAAAACTTTGGAGTTAAAAACATATATGCAATGGCTCGTGAAGTAAACTGCATCTTATACTTCTCTTATCTAGAAAATCCACATGTCCATATAACACAACCCTTGCATTGTCCTCTATGTATCACGTAGAAATGACGAGGACCTTTAAGATTCACAAGGGTAATTAAAAAGTAAAAAAATTGTTAAACTATCACTAAATCATACATCATCATGCTCATAAAAACGGCACTTAGTATCTGAAGGATACGTGTCCTTTAAAATCTTAATCTTACATATGGTTGAATCGTGCAGAATGCAGTGGTATGTACACAGGACACCTAATCACCTTCACCACGGTGGACAGCTGTTTCTGCCGCCCCCCCC
>JAFBJU010003032.1:178820-213879 GCA_016785305.1 Colistium nudipinnis | reverse complement strand
CCCCCCCCCCCCCCCCCCCCCCCCCCCCCCTTGAAGCCGGAAGGCGTCGCCCCGTCAGCCCTCATACGGCCGCGTCCCCCAACAGGTGCTTCACTGAAAGAGCCCAGAGCGCCAGTGTCAGTGTGTGTGTCCATGTGTGTGTTTGTGTGTCCAAGCATGTCGGGGGTATTATTACTGTTATGACTTGTAACCACAAGGTGACTGAGAGAATGGATAAGTGAGATCCTGGGCCACCATTAGGCACAGGCCACTTTGGCATAGGCTTAGCTAAATGGGGAAGTGGGGTTCCATTACAGCCAGAAAACAGAATAGTTGGAAATAAAATTTAATTAGGCCAATGCTAAGCAACACTTCCTTATCTGAAAAAAAAAAAAAAAAAATCAAACAGAATGTTTATCTAATAGACGACAATGCTTGAACTTTTTCCAATGTCTGCTCTGAATTGTTTACGTTCCATACTGACATGGCTAACAGAGACCTGGGGGGGGGGATTTAAAACAGCCCGGTCCTGACAGACCTCTGGCACAAATAGGAAAGCACCAAATGAAGATGGCTGCTGGCTGACATTCTCCTGTCCAAGTGCGCATGAGTGCCCCCACTCGAGCCCCCATGTGTGGCACATGTCTGCAGCAAGATCAAAGTGTCCCGACTGTCACAAACCTTTCTCTATGGTGTGCCCAATGATCTTGTAAGAGTGGGGAGCAAATCAGACTATCGTCCGCATATTTTTTTTTTAATCGCTCAAAAACGCTCAACTTGTGTCCGAGGGTTTTTAACGTTGACTCTCTTTGTGTGTTCAGGTGCGTAAACGCAGCAAGGCGTGCAGAGCCGGGCTGCGCGAGGGCGACGAGCTGGTGTCCATCAACGATCAGCCATGTGCACCGCTGTCCCACGCCCAAGCCATGAACCTCATCGACTGCTCCACCGGAATACTACACATCCGGGTCAAAAGGTCAGAGGGACAAAGTCCTTATATTCTGAAGGACAGACGTAAGTCTGACACGCATTTCGTCTTTTTTTCACCAGTGTAAACCTTGTGTGTGTTTTCAGAGCTCCTGCTGGTTTTCAGTCAGTGGTTCTGGTGACCCGCGCCCCGTCTCCTCGTATAGACAAAGAGTACCGTGCCAGTCTACGGGCCCTGTCCCCCACCAACCTCCACCACGCACCCGTCCGCGAGGTGGCCCTCAGCCGCTCGTCCCTGACCAGTGGCCTGACCTCTCCTCCCACCAGTGAGGCGTACTACGGCGAGACGGACAGCGATGCCGACGTGGCCGGCTACGAGAGGCAGCGCCGGCAGAAACGCCGCAGCCCCAACAACCCCACGGGACGGGCCTCCCACGAGGGCGGGGAGACCTCCGAGATGAGCGGCTATGACAGTGCCCCAGACGCTCACGTTTACCCCACTTTGTTGGATGGACGCGGGACAGATGGGAACGGAGGAGAAGGAGGAGGAGGAGGGGGCCTGCCTGGGGTGGCGAGGAGGGAGGTGGTCTACCAACCCCCTGTGCCAGGAATGTGGTCCTCCCAGACCTCCACCGAGACCTCCTCCATCATCTCCTCAGCAGATGACCAGGGGCCGCGGGACGGAGGGCAAGAGGAGGACAGCGGGTTCCTGGAGCTGGGCAACGTGCCACTGGTGTCTCCGGAGAGGGCCAAGGAGGCCATGATGCTGGGCTCCCGCAGCCAGCTGGTGCCCATGGTGGGTCCGCTGAGTAAACCCATCGACGAGGAGCTCACCACCACCTACGTGGAAAAGGCCAAGCAAGCCAGTAAGTACAGCAGAGGAAGGAAGACCTCATGGACCTCATGATCAAATCTAACCGTATAAATATTATACGCCATATTGCAATATTTCGTATTTTAATCATCAATCATTCATTATTTAATCATGAATTGAATAAAGACAGATGTTTCTCCACCTGTTGAACACTGACCTAAAGTGACATTCCAGCTTTTCCTAAGTAGTCGGTGTAAATGGGCGTCGACCTGAGCTAATTGTGTCGAACAGAGCGCGGCCAGTGCGCTTCACTATATTTACCTCAGTTATGTGTTGTGTAAAAACCCCAGTCATCACTCTGGGAGCATTGAAAAGCATCTACAGCTGCTTTTAGGTATCAAGTGGCAAAGCTTGGACACCCGTTTCCCTTGCCCTTCACTCTCCGTTTACTTAAATCATACCATTTCTCTGTTTATTTAGGCTATTTTATCAAATATTTAGCAGAGACCAAGAACCAAGTTTTTTCTTAAATGCACCAACTTAAAAATATGAAGCAAATAAGCCATAGAAACAAATGGCACGATTAGTTGCTCTTTTCAGATTGTTTGTGTCATGAAATGGTCAGAAAAGGAATGTCAATCCAGCCAGTTGGAAGAGAGGATGAAAATTGTTATGCAACAAAAGACCAAAGATGTTCCCTTGGACGTCCATCCTGTCCATCATCCATAACCGGCCCATGCGCTATTCCAAGTGCACAGGCTGCTTTAAGAACTTAGATAAATATATTCTTGTAATTCCCCCTTGCCATCACTGAGCGCAGGTTTAATATTCTAATGTCCTACTTAGGGAACCCTTTCGCGGACAAATTAAGAACGCTCTTCACATGGCGGTGCATATTTGTGTAACAGAATTAGGTTGCCCCCCACTATAATCTCCTTAATACCATAACAAGTTAAAGGATATGCTGCTGCTGCCCTTTGAAGTTCTCCTTCCAGTCACCTACAACACGCAACTTTCCACTGGCTTGCAAATATTTTCAGTTAAGTTAGATGTCAGAGCACATTAGCCTAATAGTGTGCGAATGTATCCCTCAGCCCAGATAATGTGAGAAGCTGGAGGCTTGCATGGAATTTTCCTGGAAGTGCTCCTGCAGAGAGTTAAGAGATGAATGGCCGTTGACGGCATGGTGGTCAGGACAATAAGTTCTCGGTTTAAAAGATAAATCCCGACTTCTTTGACCTCACTGCATTTTAAGTGTGTTTTGCTACTGTGTAACCAAACCTAATAGCTTTGGCTTTCGTACCCCGCAGAGCTGAACCGAGGAGATACACAGCAAGACAAAAACGTAAAGGAAGCCAGAAGTAAGTGTCGGACCATTGCCTCCCTGCTGACTGATGCTCCCAACCCTCACTCCAAGGGCGTGCTAATGTTTAAGAAGAGGCGGCAGCGCTCTAAGAAGTATACCCTCACCAGCTTTGGTAGCGTGGATGAGGACAGGTGTCAGGACTCGCAAGAGGAGGACGGGGTGTTCCCCGGCAGCGAATCAGAGTTTGACGAAGACGGCTTCTCAGCAGTTCCTGACCCAACGTGGGACAGTGACTACTTGGATATGTTGGAGAAGAGGGCAACTGCGGGAACTGAAAGTCGCGGTGATGGAGCAGAGGACGCTCCGAGTCCGGGGTTGAGTGGGACCACGGGCAAGGGCGCTCAGTTGTTTGAGCAGCAGAGGAAGAGAGCTGCTGAGCATGCAAAGAAGGTGGAGGCCGCACAGCCACAGGTTCCTCCTCATGTACAGGAGCAGGCCAGGATGTCTCAGATGCGTCAAGAGATGCCACCACAGATGCAACCAAACCTCCAGGCTCAGCATATGATACCGTCTGGGCATGAAACCTTACAGCAAGGGTTCGTCCAGGCTCCGGGTCATAGTGCATTTGGTGTCTATGGGGTGCCAAGTGGGGACCCATCCTACTCTGCAGTTAGTGTAGCTAGCATGGTGATGTCACCTCCACCTGTGGCACCCAAAGCCGCCACTGCCTCCGTGACTATTTTGACCAGTCCTGCACCATCAGCAGAAACACCAGACCTACCAGCTAGTAACGTTCTCAACAGAACTGCACGTCCATTCACTCCCGGCTTTATCAGCATCCGAGCTGCAACTGCCCCGGTAGCGTTCCGACCCCCCGTCACAAAGACAAGCCAGCGTCCTGCCTCGGCGGCTGTTGTGCAATCACCGTTCTGCACTTCTTTTGAACTACCCATTAATGCTACACCGGTAACATCACAACAACCCCCTGGTCCTACATCAATGATCTTCCCCCCATCCTCAAGACCTCAAGTTACCTTTGCTCCAACACCAGAAGCTCAAGTTACCTTTCATCCTCCAGCCATGCCTACTGCTGGACAGACAACGCACACAGCGCCACCAATAACAACTGCTCATCAGGCTCCATTTGCCACTATGCCCCCAATGTATTTACCTTCCACACCACCAGCTCCGCAATCAAGATTGGATCCAGCCCCTGTTCATCCTGTATACCAATTTCCAGTCTCAGCTGAAGCTCCTCCACTTTATTTACCAGTTGCACAGCCACCTCAGCTTTCCATGGCACCTGTAGCTCGAGTATCAGTGGTAAACCAGCCAGAAGCTGTAGCTCCAACCCCTGTTCCTGGTCCGACAAGTCGTACAGGAATCCTGACTGAGGCAAGGCGGCGTAATGGCAAAATCAAACCTATGTTCAATGTGCCCGAAGTCAAGAAAAACTCCCCCAATCCAGAGCTTCTGAATATGGTGCAGAACCTGGATGACAGGTACACCCGACACAAATATGACCAACCACCCATGGAGGCTGACTATAATGTTGCAGAGGAAGAAGGAAGTGGTGAGGTTGGCATGGGCCGGATGCCTCCTCCAGTGGCACCAAAGCCTCGGGTCCTCCAAGAGGCTCCAAAGATTATTCAAGCAGGGGGTAAAGGAGCACAGCTGTTTGCCCGCAGGCAGAGCCGCATGGGTATGTATGTTGTGGACACCCCACCAGAGACGCACTACCAGCAGGAAGTGGCCTTACACAATGCATCCCAACCATTCGACGCTTCCCACAATCCTTCCCTTTCTTCTCAGTGGAAATATTCCCCAAATGTCCGTGCCCCACCTCCCATTGGGTACAACCCACTCCTGGGTCCCACTATCCCGATAGGGCCTCAGAGGGAAAAAAACAAACCAGACAGCAGAGGTAGAGGAGGCTCCCAAAAAGAAGGAATCCAAGCTCTGGACTTCATGAGAAGGCAACCCTACCAACTCAACTCGGCCATGTTCAACTATGGGGGCAGTGTTGCAAATCTATCAGCCATGCCTTCTTACCAGGCCCAGAGGCAGCAGCTTGGTGATTACCCAGCGACGATGGTGGGCAGTTCGTTGACCTCACCCAAGCAGGTTCCCCTCAAAACCGCTCGTGTCTATGAGATCAAACGATTCTCCACGCCCACACCAATGTCAGCACCCACTCTGGCTCCCAAAGTCATTGCACCTCGCTCAGCCACGACGCTTGGAGAACGTTTGGTTCACTCTGACTTCACCTCCCCACCTCCTGCTCCCTTCGCTTTCAACCCAGCTCCTCTCTTCACACCTGCCCCAGTCAGCGGCCCAACTCAAGCTTCACTGTCCTTCCAACCAGCCGGACTTCCCGGACTCCCGAAATTTTCTGGCACCCCTGTTTCAAACCCCGTGCCCCACTCGGTTCCTACACCTTACACTCCAGTAGCCTACACCACCGGGCTACAGGCTGCCAAGCAGTTCCAGAGCGCCCCTGAGCTCAGTATCCTGGCCTCTCTGCCACGACTCAAGTCAAACCCAGTTCAGGCACCCAAACCACGTTTTGTAGCCACCAAAGCAGGTGTCCGGCCCGGTGTCTGGAGGCCAGGAGCAATGTGAAGAGCAATGTGAAGAGTAACCCATCAGTCACGACTAACTTTGGACATCTTCATTTGCTATTAATGTTGGGCTGTTTAGAAAAAAAAAAGTGTTTAACAGTAATTTTTGGTCATTACTATACTTTGGCTCCAATTACTTAAATTTGATTGAAAATGTATACCATTTTCTGCCCCCTTTTCCATTGATTTCAGACGCCAATTCAGCTTTAAGCAGAAGGCCAGGGTGTAATTAGGTCAAACATTGAAATGTTATAAATGTCTATGAATTAGAATATTCATAGTCCATAAATCACTACTTGCTGCTTTTGACATTGATAAAGCTGCCAACACCTTTATTCACATGTTCATCAGGTTGACAATCATTATTATAACATGAGGGGGTTTTCCATGTCGTCCACCATATGCCTGTCCTGGGAGAGGTTTGTGTAGGGCTACTGGAGAGCTCTCTACTGTTGTAGCAGACGCGCCATCGAAAACGGAGCCTGTACTGAATTATTCTTTGAAACTTGAAAAACAAAACAAAAATGAAAAGCTGCCATTTTAATGGTAGGATTGAATCACTGAGGACGTATGTTGTAGTATGTTGACAGGTGGAGGTGGACAAGGCCGGATTTCTTTGAATATTAAATCTGCTTATTCAGTACTTGTTCCAAATGATGTGCACCGAATGTTTTTTTTTTTAACCTACTGTCTTTAGCATTATCAAGAAGAAAAACCGTGACGACATTTTCTCCCTGGGGGTAATAAAAGATGCATTAGCGGTCGAAGACTTTAAAAATGTTTTTTTTTTTTAATGCCTCCGCTCACTGTGGAACCAGGTTTACTCTTGCAGAGTGTTTGCGAGGTTGTGCCAAATGCCTCTGCTCACTATAGCCAGAGAGAAATGCCATCTTTTTAGCATGGGTCACGTTCAACAAGTGTCCGTGCTGTCACTTGTTCCTGGATATCAAAGCTTCCAAATACCACTTGGGCTCACCAGAGCCTATTTAACACCAGTGTGATTTTTGCAGATATATATGTAAATTCTTTAACTTTTATTAAACAAATAACACAGACGGAGGAATGTGTATTTTGTTCTGTTCGATTGTGATAAAAATCGAAGGGGTGCAAGGGGAAGTGGTGAACGTGGCACCAGCATTTCGTAAAAGGGTTAAAGGAATGAAGGTGGCTGTGGAGGTGGGTTGTGGGCAGGACATGCAGATTATACACCAGATTTCTGAACGCAATCTCAGGGGGAACATTTAAGTTCTTACTAACGGGGGTTATCTCATAATTTATGATGGATTATATCCAGGTTTGACATCCCACAGCCAGTAAAAATGAAAAAAATGATGGCCAAGAAAGTATAGAACATGAAGTGTAATGGAAAAAGCCGATGTAAAGGAAAAACTGTTTATCTGGTCTCTTACCATCAACAATGGCAAATGAGAAGGATAAACATAATAAACGGTTGTATACAAAGGAAAACTAGTAAGAAACAAAGCCGACAATATGTTGTCGTCAGTTAAGGAGGATCTGCATTGTTTTTTTTTTTACCATTTTGAAAATATACCTTGTCTTACAGCTTTTTCTTGCTTTCATATTGTGGCTTCAGAAAACCTAGTTTGTAGCAATAGGTCTGTTGAGGTGTAAAATATGAATTCTTATGAAGGTAGTTAGAATGAATATAGGTGTGAAAATGTTTTGTCATTCATGCTGAGCCGACATTTATACTGAATAGGTGAAAGCATTTATAGAAGAATAAAATGAGGTTTGAAAGCTGCCAAGTTGTCTGAGTTTACACTGCCTCCTGTTGTTTATTGTGTGTTCCTGCATGTACACGTTAATAAATGAGCAACACAATAATGTACCTCTAATAAGATATCATTCATATACATATACACACTGATTTTACGGTCAACTTTCAAGATCCTGAATGTATATGTATTATACATATTGATATCTCTGAAGGTTTTTCCATCAAAAATCGATACAATACGAATAATCTCTCCCAGAATCATAAAATGCATTTACTCTATACCAAGGTAACTCTATGGGTAGACTAAACTACAATTTAAATTAAGTAAATAATACAAATAATAAAAACGCATTGGTATGTCTAGGTCTGCCACCAGAGGGAGTTAGGTTAAAACAGAAGAGAAACAACATTGTGCAGGGAGGAATAAAAACATTTTCAACTTACCTTTGATTTTCTTGAAGCGCCACCTCACTTTGATCCCAGAAAACCCATCAGCTCCACATCTTCTATTTTTAATTGAATTGACTGCAGAGAAAACAGAAAACCAGCAACAGTTTCAACAATCCATTGACCAAGAAGATGTGGTGTGATGGTCAAATAGATGCTGACAGATCACTGTATCATTGTTTGAGAGACCATAAACTCATTTCTGAAATAATCACAGAACAAAGGATTCAAATTTGCTGCATTTGTGAGGCATTAAAAATATACAGTATATATAATATCACAATATGAATTCCTCTCTAATCTCTCTTTTCACATTATATGTCTTTTTTTCACATTATATGCCTACATGCACACACAGAACCTATATTGGGATGTCTTGATATACCAAGTTAGATCTTATCGAGTCATAAGAGCCAGTTAAACATGAAAATGTAAGAATATTACAAAACAACAGTCTTTGTTGGCCTGTTGTCTGCCTGTGCTGTGAGATGGGCATTTTGTTTCCACACTCACAGGGGGTCTATATATAGGGCTGGTAATATCCAAACAGAAGACTATTTATAGTGAAAATGACACCTGGCCAAGTTTCTACTGTAATTAAGAATGTTTTCTTAATTTAACGGCTTTAAAAAAGATCAAATATAAAAAAAATAAAAAAGACTTCTCAGCTTCTGTAAAGTTTCTATTTCGAGCTGTATTGAAAAAGGCCATGTACACCAATTCCTCTGGTGCTTATGTAAGAACTCATATAATAATTTCGACAGGAATATGATTACTAGACCGAAAATGTGGATAGGAAACAAATGATAAAATTTCATTTAAAGATAACGGATGGAAAAAAGTGACAAAACCACAATAAATGGGCAAAAACAATTTCGAAGGAGGACAATAAACCATTTTAAAGAAGTGATTTGAAGGCCGAGCAATATCCAGCATTTTTCTCCAGGGGCAAAACAACCAAAAGGTTTTTCTATATATATATATTTAAGTCTCCATGATGTCAGATGTAAGAAATCTATCATTTATTTGGACAAAAACATGTTATAATAATAAAGAAGAAGCCAGATATATAGGTGAACTATGCTGAACCACTGATGTTGGGCAAAAGAATGTAACCAAAAAATATACAAAACTTAATTATAAGCTATACAACTCAGATATAAGATATACAATTGACGAGTAAGTTTATAACCGCATTTTTAAAACTACACAATCGTGGTCTACCTAAGTGTGTAGTGATTGGTCAAATATAAGATGGTAACACCTATGAGCCATAATGAAAGACAAGATTTTGTAGTATTTCCTTTTTCGAATATATTTATGCCAACTAATCTGCAACCTTTCCACCAGTGCTACTATGAGGAAAGCAAAATAAAATGAAACCTTGGTTGGTGGAATTGTGTATAAAGATGAATTAATTGCTTTGGCCTTTGGAGGCTCTCGAGGAATGTGTGTACAATCCAGGCTGAGATATCTGGAGGCGTCCGTCGCCTGCCGCTTCAGAGAAACCGAAAATGTGACAATCTAGTGTCGGGTTAGAGCTCTGGAGGCAGGAATGGGGCTCACTTCTCTTTGAAACCCAAACTGACCCCCCCCCCAACAAAAACACACGCCCTTAACCTTAAACCTGCACCGTGCCCTCGTCCAAGGCTGCCTCTCTGTAAACCCCAAACACACCCCGAGTCCTCGGAGGTTATCTTATAGCCGAGCTCTCCTCCCTCGGTTCTTGGCTGCTAAATTTAGACGTCTGAGCCATCTGTGAGAATGATTTTGTTCCCTTAATATCACCATCAGCACTTTCAGCTGGCCAGCAGAGCCCCCCCCCCCAGGCCCCCCCCCCCCCCCCCTCCTCCTCCTCCTCCCCTCTGTCCCCTTCCATACTCCCAAACTGGACCCCATGCCTCCTCCTCCTCCTCCCGTCCTGACACCAACACCCCCTGAGACTCGGGGAGATCAGGCTGGGTTTTTCTCTGGACCTGGGTCCGGCCATACGTGGGGTCAGAGGCACTGTGGGATTTGTATATCAAAAAAACAAAAAAACAAAAAAACAACCTGTGACTGAGATCATCAGAACCACCAGGGCCTGGCTCTCCTCTTGTCTGATTTGGTATTTATAGGTTCCGCCTCGTTCTCCTCTCCAGGATTACAACTAAACACCGGTGAGTGGAATCGGCCGTCTCCCGTCCATGTGCTTTGTTCTAAACTAAACAAACCAACAACTTGGATTTAAAAGGTCTGGCTACCACCACTAAATGGAAAAGAGGGAGCCAAAAACGTGTGCCACAGGGTGTACGTCTAACAAAAAAAACAAAAAAAAAACAGCAGGCCAGATTATTACTTTTGCTTCAAATCGGAATGTTTTTAATTGCACAAATAAGTGGCTGCATGAGTCACTTTGCTGCTTTTATATTTTCTTAACTCTTAAAATGACCTAAGGAATGGGGGAAATGTGCTGACCATCCTTCTCAGTGGGGCGTCGGAAAGATTTTATATGGCGTTACCAAATCCTAACAAGGAGGGGAGGGGATGGGGGGGGTTGAATCTGAACACGAGGGGTTCCTGGGCTGTTAATTATTTTGAGAAATAACATGATGTCCCAAACCCTCCTTTGATAACATCCACTCATGCAGCTCTGACTCCGTCTGGGTCCAAAAGGTTTGAATTGTTTGTTTTTTTCTTTTTTTGAAGGTGTGTATTGACCATTTGTTTAGTTGAATGACGCCATTACATGTCTGCAAAATGTCTTGGCTGGAGAGATGGCTTTTTAAAAATAGCAGCAGCGGGTTGAGTTACAGCCAGTGGATGTGATGTGATGTTTGGTCACTTTAACTGGGAATTAAATGGACGATATGCATGTAGAAAGGTCAGAAAGATGCGTGTCCTCGTCATCAGGTGAGGGGAATGTGTTGGAACGAGATGCGTATTCCAGGAGGGCAAGAAATGTGCGTGTTCCCATGCAGGCTGCAGATTGGGGAATACGATCAGATGATATGGCTGATGCCAAATGCTATTTCCCCATCCTGAGACCTTCACTTTTCTTCCTGCTGTAGAATGGCGGCAGAGATGGCAGGTTGTCTAGCTTGACCCCCGCTGACAGTCTGTGTACACACACCCTGTAAACCCAAACAAAACTGGAAGGTGCATTGAGCTGTAGGTTTTCTTTAGGGCAGACATCTGATTCGCTGGGGGGAAATGTGGGGAATCTCAGGACCCCCCCACCGTGCCGACGTCACCCCTTGAACTTGAAAAATGAGCAGGGCCCCACGCGGCCTGTTTGTCTGACACATTCAGGCCCTGCAGAGATTCCCTTTCAGGGATGGTTTATGAGCGGAGGTGTTGACGGGGAAGAGTAATCAATAAAAAAAAAGGGGGGAGCAAAGCACCCCCACAAAAAAATGACATTTGGTGCGCATTATATTGCTTTCAATGGCAATATTACAACATCGCGACAATGAGTCAAACTTCAAGCTTTTTTGGTTGGGTTTTGATTTCTCATCTTCACTTTAGAGAGAAAAAAGGCATTTACTTTCAGTGTTGACTTATTTTTCAAAAGCTGCACGTTCAGTTTCATTTTTAACAAACTGTCTGTTGGTGAACATTTTATTTATTTATTCTATTTTATTTCCTGGTCCTCTAGCCATGCCTCTGGGAACACCTGCCCCCCTAAACAAGCGGAAAAAGCCCAACAGGATTATAACAGAAACTGACCTGGCACACATCACTCAGGATGGTAAGGATGACATGAAATATATATATATATATATATATATATATGAACATGAAACCACATTTTTCATATGTTTGGGATTCCATGCTCACTACATTGATGGCAAGTGATAAGTTAGTGTAAGCAGGGCACTAATATTACAGGATAAACAGGATAGCTCTGCAGTACAATTTGTGTAAGATAATGAAGCGCTAATTCTAACCACATCATTACTATGATTCCAGAGATAACACGTGAAAAACATAGAGAGAGAGAGCGTGAAGAAATATTTTCTCTTACACAGAGTATGATTTGGAGCAAGAGGCCTCGGAGTTCGACCTGGGGACAAAGATCCGGACTCCCAAAGACATCATGCTGGAGGAGCTGTCTCTGCTGAAGAACCGAGGCTCCAAGATGTTCAGGATGAGGAAGCAGAGGGTGGAGAGGTTCATCTATGAGAACAACCCCGACATCTTCAGCAGTGAGTCGATGGTGAGAGCCACGCTAGAGAAAAGAAAAGAAGATGTATAATTTCACTTTCACTCATATCAAAGGAACATTTTTTTTCTTTAAGATTAAAATTATAATGTGTTATATTAATAAACCCTGAAACCAATGTGAAATCGCCTCATAGTCTATAAAAATCGGCCACAACATTAAAACCATAGACAGGTGAGATTAATTACACTGATTCTCTCTTTACAATGGCACCTGGTAAAGGGGCGGGACATACTGGGCAGCCAATGAACAGCCAGTTTATTATTATTATTATTATTATTATTATTATTATTATTATTATTATTATTATTATTATTATTATTATTATTATTATTATTATTATTATTAACTAATGAATGTTTCTGTGTGGCCTCTGGTTGGTTATTTTTCATATCTTTCAGGACGACCTCCAGAAGTTTGTGGGTGGCCAGATGGGAGGTGACATCATAAGCCTCGGTGGGCATTTTGTCAGCAAGCAGTCTGGACAGCGGAATTTTCTCGGGCTTCACGGAGCAGGAGGAGCCCCCGTGCCTCCTCCCAAGCCTGGGAGCAAAGGTGCAGGAGGAGCAGGAGGTGCTGGAGGTGCAGGAGGTGCTGAAGGTGCAGGAGGTGCTGGAGGGCTGGGTGCTGGAGAGCATGGTGGAAAAGGAGATGGCTCTAGTGAGTGGTCCCCTCTTAAAGGTTGGTTCCACTTATGTTCATGGCACGGTGTCTCCTGATAAATATAAAGAAAACAACCCCCAATATAAATGAATAATTTACACACATAAGGATACAAATGAGTGAGGAAATCTAATTGCGCACCTACAATATATACAGTAAACACCAAAATCAAGTCTGATATCACATCATATAATGAATGAAGAGCAGAAGAAGCTTAATGTACCTAAAATATTTGTATAATGTGTAAATGGGTGAACTTTTGGCTGTTTTTCTCACAGGAGGCGGAAGTGATGACTCAAAGAGGATGCTCCTCATGAAGACATACCTGTCTCCATGGGAGAAGGCCATGAAGGGCGACGAGAATCTGGTAGCCACTATGAAAACGGGAATGCCCGGTCCCATTGAGCGAAAGGATCTGCCCAAATACAAATCCTTCAACAGGTACGTCCACCTGGACCGGAGCTTTTTTTCCCCCAAAATAATCCTAATCTTAAATCATCTCCTCGGCCCAGGTTTGCCATGCCCTTCGGCGGCTTCGAAAAGGCCAACCAGTTAATGAAATTCCAGCTGCCGGAGAAGGAGGTGCAACCGGAGCCTGAACCAGTGGTGTACCAGCAGGAACTCGGCTGCCGGCCTTCCTTCAACCGCACTCCCATTGGCTGGGTGGGCAGCGGCGAGCCCAGCAGCTTCCACGTGGAGAGCGACGGCGGCGTGCCCTACGGTGGAGAGACAGACGAGCTGTGAAAACAAAAAAAGTATTCAAACCGTGATTACACTCACTGCACACACACACACATACTTGTTAGCATGAATGCATGCACACCCACACACGTGATAGATGAGCTTACAGTCATACTGATTCATCTGAGTCTCTTCATGTGGATGACGGAGCGCGTACATGAAACGTGGTCATTGTTCTGTGTATGGCTGTGAGGCAAATAAAAAAATAAATAATGACAGAAATATGACAGAAAAGTTTTTTGTTCTAGTGAAAAGTTGCGGGGTGAGAAGAATGAATGATACACGAGGGATAGAATAGGTTCATGCTTTGTTAGTGTGGCGCATGCTGTCTTCATGTCAACTTGGTAACATATTTATGACTCAGTGCCTTTTTTTGTTGTTGAGATTCTCTGAACCTTTTGTTGAGCTATGAACCTGTATATTTTAGGATGCATGCACAGACTCATTGGCTGATTCATAAATCATTCATTTCTCCACAGTAAACCACTAAAAATAAACCATGTAACTATTAAAAAACATAAACCATGTGACAATCCTCTAGAGGAGTGAATAAAATATCCAGGGAAACAATTGTGTGTGTGTAGAAATCCTTACCATGTTTTCTTCCTGTTGAATATTTCCAAGAGGGCTAAGGAGATCTGACAAAAAAATATTTGGGCTGCGTTATACAAAATATAATTATTTAATGACTCAGAGGTTACCTAAATAGTTATATGGTGCTGAGTAGTTAAATAGTGAAATGGATATTTTGTTCGGAAAAAATCTTGGCCTTCAAATTAGCTCTAAACTTGTAGTACACGTTCATAATAAGTAATAATAAAAAAATAAATAAAGTTAGCTGTAGTACCACTCAGCGACTGATGGGAGCGTCTTCACTTTCCAACAAACGGTTTGTCAACATGAAACAAGAAGAAGAAGAAGAAGCAGCTCTGGCTGAAACCGGAAGTGTATCAGCGCTGTGTTGCTGTTGTGTTGCCGTGGTTGCAAAACTACAACACAAACACAACACAAATCCTGTTCACTGCCACGCTGTGATCATTAGGTAACATTAGTTTTTAATGGATAGCTTGTTTAGCTAATGTTAGCTCGCCGAATTCCGGTTAATCTTCACGATGAGGATGTATCAGAGCAGTGTTTTAGTCTTTGTTCGAGTATTGGCCGTTTTTATACTAAACCGAGTTTAACCGGGATTTGTTTACATTTGGAAAAATCTGATGGTTGCCGAATTTGCTGTTAATATCATATGATTGCTTTGGACTATTCTATCAACTGATGATAATCACCGGTCTACTTGAATTCTGAAGCAAACCTAAAAACGTGATGAATGTCGGGCAAGTTCTGGGGTAGCAAGGAGCTTCTGTTTCTCTAAGACAGTTAATCGGAGTTAATTTTAATTTTTTGGCAGAATATAGAAACCACAAATAAATCATTAATAAATCTATAACATTTTGATCACATTTGATCTAACGTGTAATAAAGGTTCTTAAAGTAGTTGAATTTACTGTTTGTCAGCACTGTCACCCTTATAGTGTAATACATGACAACAAAAGTACAATAAAGTATTATAAAGTAATGATATAAAGTTATAGTTGCTACCATAGAGTTATTACCATTTAGTTACTACCTCTAATGAAATGACTAATACTTTTCAACCAACTATAATAATTGAATAAACATCTAACATGCGGTTTGTTTGTGTTTCTGTCTTGGTGCATTATAGCAAAGTTATTATTATTATTTTTTTACCTAATGACATCTAAGTCGAAGGCCCAGTTGTCTCCACTCCCACGGACAGAGATCCTCGTGTATTGGCTGATTTCCTTTGGCTCACATCTGTACTCCTTCTACCACCTGCACAGGTTTTCCAAAGGTAAGGTAGCTCAACAGATATGAATAAGAAGTTGGTTCAGTGTCTTATTCATTAAAAGGTTTAAACATAAAAATAAAGTGAATTTCTGTTTTGCACATCAGAACATGAAGCAGGATTGGAGAGAGATTTACAGTTGGAAAAGGGCCTTCTCAAGGGTTTTAAACGGGTAAGTCCATTGTTTTAAGTTGACTGAAAATGTAATGTTGTTTATAGTGTCCAATACTATAAGAGCTTGTTTTGACATAATAACTTAAACTATTTTTTATTTCAATATATGTGACGTGAATCCTTTTGGTGTATATATATATAAAAGAAATAGGCCTCTAACACACTGATTCTTGACATCAGGCATGAAGTGGCTTTTAAAGTGATTTTCTCATTTATTTTTTATCAGGACCCCTCAGACTTTGAGTGGAATTTCTGGACCGGATGGGCCAAGAAGTCTTTACTGTGGACTCTGACCGGTCACGGCATCATATCCAGATTCACCAGCACCTTTTACCCTCGGGTAGGGAGCAGCTGCTGTAAAGTGGAATATAGTGTAGTTAATATGAGGGAGATGTTGAATCCATTATTCAGGTTTTTCTCTCTCTCCCACACAGCTGAGGCTGCCGGCTCTGAGCGTGTACGGCCTCCTGGCAGCCGGCGGTGTGCTGGGGGTTAAAGGTGTGTGTGTGCTGCTGCTCCACCTGGCTCTGTCCTTCTCTGTGGCCCAGCTGAGGAGGCCGGCTCTGTCGTGGTCCTGTAACCTGCTGCTGCTCTCCACACTTCACCTCCAGCCACTTCAAGACCTCCAGGTAAGGCTGGAACAGAAGGTTTAAAAACAGAGACGTAAAAATTAAACGGGAATCGTTTAAGGACACTGCTTCGTTTTAAATCACATAAATATGTTCACAATCATTCCCAAAATGATGAAAATGATCAAATTCAGCCCAAATAATAATTAATAATTTCCTTTTTTTTATGTTATTTTTACTACCTTGATTTTATTTAAAGCGCCTTTGAGTACCCTGTAAAGAGCTCACAAAAAAATGTATTATTATTATTATTATTATTATAAGGTCTGACATCTATCCGCCTCTAAAAACACTTTTTAACCGCACAGAATCTGGCACCTGACGCGCGGCTGCAGCAGCGGTAACCATTCCACACCAGTCACAGTTTCCTTAGGATTTAAATTCCGAAAGTGAAACCGACCTGACAGACCTGACACAAAACTCTTCTTCTTCTCCTCCTGTTCCTCAGCCCACACACACACACACACACACACACACGCGCACACAATGTTTCTTGTATTTGGAGAAGGTGAATCTAAACATACTGTCAACGTGTCACTATTAATAGCAGGATTCACCAGTGATGTGTTTCAAAATAATTGGCCTTGCCTATGTGTTTGTGTGTGTGTGTTTTCACAGAGAAGCTGGTATAAGACAGAGGAGGAGTATTACCTGCTGCTCTTCAGCGTGGCCGTCTGTGGTCTGCGCTTCATCAGCTTTGGCCTGGAGCACTGCTGGTGTCCCACCGGCCGGCCTGCCACGGTGACGCTCGGCTGGCTCTTCTCATACACCTTCTATCACCCTTTCTTCTACAACGGACCCATCATCACGTACAAAGACTTCACCGAGCAGGTACGAGAACCGTTCGAAGCTTTTAACGCATAAATGGCCTTCTTTTTTTTGTTTTTATCTGGAGGAGGCTGAAGCTGATTGCTGCTCCTGAGTGCAGGTGAGCTCGGGTCACTCAAAAACACACATCAGCGACAGGCTGTTTACAAGAGGACAGCATCTTGATTTTTTTATTTATTTATTTATTTACCATACTTCCACGCTTTTTCATGCCTGCTGGTTTTCATGCCCACTTTTTGAATTTCATACATACACATGAAACCATCATGGATTAATAATTTTACTACAGTTCTGATATTTTGACCTTTAGCCCCTATTAACCCCACGCCCCCCTCTCTCCACCTACAGATACGGAGGCCTGCTGAGGACAGTGACAGTGAAGCATCTGCACTCAGCTACTTCCTGCTCAGATTGGGACGGATTGTTCTGTGGTGGTGCATGGCAGAATCCATGATCCATGTCATGTACATGCACACCATCCAGTCTAATGAGACCTACTTAGAAATCCTCCCTCCCTGGGCCCTGGGTGAGTATTTAGACGACATGTATTTTTAGCAGTTTTTTTTTGTGCACAGTGCAAAGCTGAGCTCCAACTTTATGTTGAATGTTTTTTTTCCCCCCACACACTTGCACAACGTGTTTACAAGAAGCAAAATGTAAAAAAACAAAAACAAAAAAGAAACACGCTGCCCCCACAGGATTTCATTGGTTCTAAAAATTCCATCAAATGCTTAAAAGCTGACTGAGTCATTGCCCCTTGTGTTTGTATTACACATATTTATTTCCGTTAACATTTGGTCCACAATGTTGAATTTAAGTTAAATGATCCTGGCCTTCAGCCTTTTTTTTTATTTTATTGATACCCTTTAACTCTCATAGTAGTAGTTATAATAATAATAAAAGATAAATAAATAATAATTATTATATATAATATCATATAATATAATATATATATACTGTATATATATATTTTTTATATATATAATATATATCATTTTTTCAAATTTCTTAAAGAGACTTAATTTTGTGACTTTTCTGCTCTTTAGTGTTTAGAGGCTGTTTACATTCAACTTACGTCTCCATGGTTCACAGGTGGTCTGGCCCTGGGCCTGGTCCAGTTCTTCTACGTGAAGTACCTGGTGCTGTTCGGCCTTCCGTCCATGCTGGCCACTTTGGATCACCTGGTCCCTCCGAAGCTTCCTCGCTGTGTCAGCATCATGTACAGTTTCACAGGCATGTGGAGGTAAGACCATACAGACCATAATACTCGTACAGATGATTTACATCGGTCGAAAAAAATAATCCAGCATTGCTTAACACCTACGTGGCGGTTCGAAGGCGGAACTCCTGGTATCCTTGAGGGAAAGGTGCGTTTAATTTCAAGTGCTTTAAGTGGAGTGCCTGGGCAATCAGATTCAGACCCGGCACAGCAAATTGTCTCATCTTGTGTTATTACTGGCAATCAGAACAATAGGTCACCTCTGCACCAGGAACATAATATCAGTCTGTCAGACTCTCACTGGGAACGGTGCTGTGTTTTCTCTTTGACGAAGCATTCCTAAGACCCCAAAAGTGAATCAGGAAACACACGAAAAACACGTATGAATGATCAAATATTCAACATTCGTAATTTCCTACTTACTATGGGAATATTACACAGACTAGTCGGGAAACATACCTCACCGATGCTTAATTTGGGTTGATTTTCAAATCATATTAAATTGAGGCTTTTTTGTCTTGTCTTGCTGCATTTATTCACCTCATTTAACACTTTTTGTTGAAAACATCGGAGAAGATTATGCCTGGCTTGTGCTGAAGGGGTCACACTTGCTCAAGTTAACGGTCCGCTGCGTCGTCGCAGTGTTGGTAGCACGGGGATGAAGCACCTTCATCAGTCAGACATCCATATTAAAAAAAAAAAAAGCTAAAGGCAACGCAGGTTCCACTCACCAATTTGTCAGGACGTTGCGGTTCATGCAACAGCGCACACTCGGCTCCTCCAGGCTGCACAAACCACTGCACAAAAAACAGAAAACAAAAAAAACTTTAGACACACCTTCTGCATGATACACACTCACACATGTATCGTTGTATCTGAGCTCATTTGTATTCATTAGAAACACAAGCAAACTAAACACCTGCCTTACAATATCCACAATAATATACAGTATATCTACCAGGGTATTCTCATAGCAGGACCACCCTGGCTGTAAATGTCACTACCCAAGAGAAAAAGGCCTAATTTAGAGCTCATAAAGTGAAGATGGACGACTGTGTGTTTGGTTAAGCAGTAAAGAAAAAAAAAAACCACACAAACAACCACTTGCTGTGGAGTAGCTCCACCGACGTGCTGATGCACTCCAATCCAGCCTGCGTGTGCGCTGAGCTGGGCCATGTTGACAACATTGATGGAATGCATAAAGCTGTCCACCCGCATCGTTGACCCAGCAGCCGCCCCCCCCCCCCCCCCCCCCCCCTTTTATAGCCAGAGGGGGAAAAAACACTTCTTCTAATCTTCTTAATGTCAAACATTGATCACACTAACCCACATCTGCCATACATGCTTCTGTTGATATGAATCCCGGGGCTCAGGTGTGCTGCATTATGTAAATCCACGTAACTCAAATATTCTTCTTTTTTTTTTTTTATTCCCAGGCACTTTGACGAGGGGCTGTATCGATGGCTCATCAGGTAAGAGCCACTTCATGAGAGTAATTCAACAAAAAAAAAACGTGAATGTCATTTAAATCAAATAATGCCTCTTTTATCAAAATCACTGCCTAGGAAGGAAATATCTATTTCCAGATCTGTCTATAGGTTGATAGATAGATCTTCTATTCTAATATGTAAAAGAGCTACGTTTTTTTAATCACTGTTATTAATGGCACACTTACTGTAAGCAGCTCCTTTCCTGTGGGGCATTGAACGTGTCAGTTGTATATCCTTAAACAAGAAAAGAAAAAAAGAGGCTGCCAGTCTCCAGCTGCCTGCATGTGTCCCCATAATGGACGAGGATGCTAAATTTGCATGAAGGCTTTCTCATGATTATGAGGCTGAATGTTGTCGGTGAATAGTTCCTCTGTTGTGTTGCTGTTCCCGACGCACACCCTGGAGAAATGCCTCCTTGTTTAATATGTGCATATGTAATGGCAGCATTGTGTGTGCGTGTGCGTGTGCGCTCACTTGTAGTTTGGACGAGGCACATTATTAGTTAGTGTGCCGTTAATGATGCCCACTCGGCTGAGTGCGGCCTGTTGAGAGTTTGCGGTGCACTCGGTAGACGGCGGTTGCTACCCTCGAGGCGACACTACAGTCGCACGGTTGTCAATTCCCCTTGTCTTGGTTATTGTTTGCTAATTAGTGTGTGCGCGCGCGTGTGTGTGTGTTCCTGTTGTTTGGTGTGCATGGTGATGGACATGTCGATCTGCTCTTTAATTGTTAAAGCAGAGTTTAAAGAGGAAACGTGACACATCAGACCGTTCAACACCATTTGCTGAAGATCCCAGAATTTAAATTGCAAATGCAAGTTTCCATTTTAATCTTTGTCCGTTTAGAAAATATATATATATTTTTTTTTCCATCTTAATGGCATCGCTTGCAATTATCCCGGGTGCAGATGCAAAAACGATACCCATGACACGCCGCTGGTGAAAGTGCTTTTAAAGAGGTTTTAATGCAGTTGTGAAATTGTGCAGAAATGCTGTGAAGAGGTCTGGATGAGAGTGTAGGTGTTAAATGATGTGCTCCACATGACTCACTGACACCCCATTCTCCCCGGGCCACTAAGTGGCTCATTCTTCACCATTCCATTATGTTTTTGTTTTTTTTATAATCCCTGCCCTGGCTCTCAGGTTCTCTGTTACACACACACACACACACACATATATATTCAGTTATTGTCCAACCAAAGAGCTATCACTGGTTGTTTGGAGTGATCGAGGTGACATAGGAGATGAAGGGCTCAATCCTAAATCCCTAATAGCTGTGAATAAGTAAGTGGTGATTTGGTACTATGGATTAGGTCAGATTTCATTTTTTGTTGTTGTTGTGATTGCACTTTAAAAGCAAGAAACATCAAGCAGATTGTTTTCGAACCAACAATAAGATTTACAAGACTCCTTTACACCCATTTTACATGTAACCAGCCTATAAAGTCTGAATGTTGTGTCGCTTTTGCACAATCAGTGCTTCACACTCAGTTATCTTCCAAACCAAAAAAAAAAATCCGATTTTGATCTCTGTTTTGAATAATTGAAAACAAACACGTGTGTGTGTGTGTGTGTGTGCGAGTAGTACGCAGTGCTCGGGCTCCATCTGTTTCTGCTCCTCCGCTACTCTCCATCGCTCTAATATGGCCAAGCTGGCCGCTCTATTTCGGGCTCAGAAAATGCTGGCTCATCTTTCAGGAGCATTGATTAACCACAGGGAGGCTGAGATAATTAGTTCCCAGCTCAGACACGGCAGACAGATGCCGATGTTTGGTGCTAAGTGTGTTGGACGGCTGAAGCATGTTGAGACGAGGCTCGCACAATATCTGAAAAAAACAATCTTCACGACATGATCTTCAATTGGAGGGATATTATCCACATCAAGTGGGCAGCTGCACGACTATACAATATTATTATTATTATTATTATTATTATTATTATTATTATTATTATTATTATTATTATTATTATTATTATTATTATTATTATTATACGTTTTGTATTATATTATTATTATTATTATACGTTTTTTATTATTGTTTTCCATCTTTATTATGATTATTATTATGAATATTATTATTATTATTATGCAATTTGATCTAATTTGAACTACAGAAATAATAAGAGGTGTTATGTGTCCGAATATGAAATCACTGCAGCATTGAAGGCATTATAATTCCCCTTTCCTCCTGTCCTGTGATGTTTCAGGTACATCTATTTGCCTCTGGGAGGATCTCGACACGGCCCTCTTTTTAAAATACTCTCCACCGGCCTGGCGTTTGGATTCGTCTGCCTGTGGCACGGTGGGCGGGACTACTTACGGTACTGGGCCCTGATGAACTGGGCCGGAGTTCTGGCGGAGAACGGGATCAAGTCTCTCTTCGCTTCGTCCTTTATTCACTCCACCGTTGTAAGTTCGAAATCTATAAGGAAAAAAGAAAAATACATATTACATATTATATTTTGTTGCCTTTTTTAGCCTCCTGGACTCCGGAGGTTTTCATTTTCTCATACCACTACTAAAATGTGACACTTAACACAGTTATCCTCGTTTATTGTCACACAGCACCATTTCGCCAGGTGCTTTAGATTTATTCTTGTAAATTGCAGATTTATGCTGAAAACCTCGCCTGTGTGTTTCTTCCGCAATTTACCTTTTTTTTTTTTTTCATGATTTCCCAGGAGCGACATTTCTCCGCAGCGATGAGGAGACGCTCCGTGGCCCTGCTCTCCGCCTTCTCCACCGCCATGCTCATCCTCTCCAATCTAGTGTTCCTGGGGGGGACGCACGTCGGCGGCGTCTTCTGGAAGCGAGTCTTCATTCAAGGTACGCTGGCTTCCACCCACACTCCTGGAGGAGGATTCGTGTGAGCCATTACTTCACAGGATTGGATTTTTTAGGAATGTGTCCACAGTGTCGGAGTCATTTAGCCGAATTAAAAGTCAATCACAGATTTCCTCCTCAGCTCCCGTGAAAGTTAACGACAATAAATCAGCTCGAAAAAGCAAAATACATGAAAATGGAATAGAATAAAATAGGATGTGTCTGAATGGGCCCAACCGTCACTCGCCACTGGTTGGATCCCAGTCAGAGCCAAGAGCCTCGATGTTTCCGCATGACATTTCTGAAATGATAGTGTTAATTAATTCTGAAATATATAATGCTGCAGTTACAGCAGCAGTAACAGACACAACACTGACATCATCGGATCATTATCTTAAACCCCACCCCCCCCACAAACCATAAAACCTGCAGTTAATATAAAAAAAATACGTATTTAAATATTTCATATTTAAATTAGACCAATGATGTTATCTCAGATAGGTTTCCCCTGTTCTAAAATAATTGGTACTGCTGTGAAGTTCAAATAAGAGCAACTGTGAGACCATATTTGACCAAAAGTCATAATTGGGATTGGAGTATATTCTCTTCCGATTATGCCTCCATTCTCCAGTCCAGCTTTTTGGTGCCACTGATCATTTGTTGGAATGGTGGCCGTCTCACAGTAAATGGTGCGTAACATCCTCCCCCAGCACTCCTGACCCGTTTCTCACACATTATACTGTGGATCTGCTGTAAATAAGTTAGGAGAGAGCTAAAAATAACGACTGGGTGTTTGAAAAGAGCATCTCACCAGTGAATTATTCAGAAGAACAACTGGGAATCTCAGCTGTGCTTTTTATGGTGATTTATTCAAATCCATTTTAACCCTTGTATTATGTTAAAAAAAAATTACATTGATTATGTTGCGGGTCATTTTGACCCGTGCTGTGTAAATCCACTCAAAACAGTAAAAAAAAACAGTAGTTCTGGCTTATTTCTTCTGACTGTTCCCAACATAGTCAGCTTCCTCTTCTGAAGTTCATCTCCAAGGTGGTAGGATGTGAAGAAGTTGTCATATGTGATGTTATGACCTTGCAGCCCTTCACTCATCTCCAGCACGACACGCATCCCCTGATTCTTCTCAGGTGCTCCTCCAGGTTGCTTTACAGTGTATACTTGCATATTCCATGCATAGCTAGATTTTGCATCACAGGCTACCCATATTTTGATGCCATACTTGGCGGGCTTGTTGGGCATGTACTGTCGGAAAGGACAGCGCCCCCTCAATGGAACAAGGCGCTCATCAACAGTAACATGGGGACCAGGATTGTACAACAAAAGCAGCATTTCGACCCATTTATCCCATACATCTCTGATCGCAGCGAGCTTGTCTCTTTCACGTCGACCAGCTCTGGTGTCGCGGTTGTCAAATCGGATCACATGAGATATGTGAAATGTCTCCAGAGACATTGTTGCTCAAAAGATTGGCCTTCCATTCTCTTCATTCCACAGACTTGCAGTTGCTTCTCCCTTTGACCTGTACACTCAAGCTAATACCAGAATTCCGATGTAAGCATGCAAGTCAGTCTGATCCAGTGGCTTCCATTTCTCTTGAAATACACGCCTCCCCTCCAAATTGGTCATGTCCAGTATAATCTTCTCTATTGGTGGGGATATGAAGAGCTGAAATGCTGATTGAATATCATCAACTCGTGTGACAGCAAATCTTGTAGGACCGGGAGTCATTTTGATGACATTGGAAGATGGCGGTCTACCTCGGCTTTTGTGTGGTGATGTTGACCATTTTATATTACCATCTTTAGATGCCCATGTCCTCTCTGTGGATGATGATTGCTGCATTCCTTGGTATTCATCTGAGCAGCTACTTACCCACATTTAAGCGTCTGGGTCAAAATGACCCGCAACATCATCTTTGTATACAAACTCTGCACAGACATTCTACTACACATCAAGGTGTCCAGATTTTACACACCAGTTCATGACCCAAGATGAGGAAAAGTCACAAAATTTTAAGAAGAAAAAGAAAGGATAACCAGTACTTTGGTCAACATGAAAACTGAAATGGGTCAAATTGACCCTTAACATAATACAAGGGTTAAGTCCTAAAAAAAAAAAAAGACACATTGTGGCTGGGCGTTTTTGAAAAATTTCACAAATTGAGCCTTTGTCGCTTCTTTTTACACAGTTTTTGTTTTCCTGTCCTTTAAATTGAGATATAATGAAGGCAGCAGAAATGCCCGAAGCTTTTTGACTTGCGTGTGCACAATAAACCACAGAGAGGAAGTTGAGGTTGGCTTCGTTCACATGAAATCAATGCTTCTAAATCAGCCTTTCTAGGATTTCTTTTTTTGCATGTGCAGGCAGCAGTGTTAATGCAGAGATACTGTTGAAATAAATAATAATAAATACATTAAAAAAAAAATGCAATTTTCCACACTCTACACAATTTCATTTAGATCAGTATTCAAAAATTCAAAATCATAAAAATATAAAGCCTTTCTCTCCTGGCAGGAAATTCACAGTACAGCTTCGCATGAAGCAGTGTGTTTGAGTGTTTGTGTGCATGTGTGTGTGCGAGTGTGAGAGAGAATGAGACGTTGACATGAATAGGAAACAATAGAGCGTGGAGGAGCATTGTGGGTGCAGGTGCAGGTTGGGGAGATAATCTGGAGGAGGTGCAGACAGATGTCCTTACCTGCCTGAGCGACGCTCTGAGAAGAGAAGCTATAAATAGAAAAGGGAAATATATAAATAAATGAAAAAAACACATCACATCACAACACAACACAAAACATGACAAACTGTTACTCCCCGTCTCTCTGTGGAAAGAGCGCAGTCACTCATTTTTCTAATGTATCAATATTTTAAAATAATGTTTAAATATGTGCCCTGATTCTGCCTAAATGAGCCTGGATTTGATTTATGTATTATATTTCGTATTAAGTAAATTATTTTTTTATTTTTTTCTCAGGCTGGTCCACCATGGCTCCACCTATGCTGGCTTTCCTCTACTGCTTTGCTCAGATCGGACTGGAGCGGACGGCCCGCCCTCCGTGAGGTTCCCTGCAGGATTCTGTCTAAGCGGAGTTTCCTAAAAAAAAAAAAAAAAAAAAACGGTAAGAGAACGAGCGTGACGCTGTAAATGATTCAGGGGCAGTTTGATAATGTACATCACATCTCTTTTTCTACCCATGAAGCCATTAAGTTATTCTCAGAAACCGTGAAGGTGAATATGGTTTTATGACTCAGATAAGGTTATACGGCTCAGATATTGCTCAGTGGCGCGGTGCGGTGGTTAAATGCTAATTTTCACATTCACCTTTAGGCCGACGCACAAGCCCGTTGTGTATTCAGAGCATCATTGTGGTTTTATCCCTGCAGAGGGATGTGTTGCTGAAAAGCTTTAGAGCTTTAATTCAGTTACACCGAAGAGCAGAGGAGAGAAACTTTCTGAGCGAGGGTAAAAAAAAAACATCCTTACAAGCTGTACAGTTTTTTTTTTAAAGCTTAACAGTGTAACCCTATGACTATGACCTACTGTGTTCTGTATAGTGCTACATGTTAAAAATAAAATAAGAATAAAGCAGAACTTTTTTTTCTTCCTTTAGGACGCGGTGGAGACATTTGTTAAAAGTAATCATAATCATAATCATAATCATAATAATAATAATAGAATAATGCCAACAGCAATCATAATAATAATATAATAATGCCAACAGCAATAATAATAATAATAATAATATGTGTTGCTGAAAAGCTTTAGAGCTTTAATTCAGTTACACCGAAGAGCAGAGGAGAGAAACTTTCTGAGCGAGGGTAAAAAAAAAACATCCTTACAAGCTGTACAGTTTTTTTTTTAAAGCTTAACAGTGTAACCCTATGACTATGACCTACTGTGTTCTGTATAGTGCTACATGTTAAAAATAAAATAAGAATAAAGCAGAACTTTTTTTTCTTCCTTTAGGACGCGGTGGAGACATTTGTTAAAAGTAATCATAATCATAATCATAATCATAATAATAATAATAGAATAATGCCAACAGCAATCATAATAATAATAATAATAATAATAGAATAATGCCAACAGCAATAATAATAATAATAATAATAATAATAATAATAATAATAATCAGCAAACTGTGATTAAAAAAAAAAAAGTACACTATGAGGTCTGAGTTGTTAGAAGAGAGTTAGAGAAACTCTTGTTTCTGGTGTCTAAAGTGTGATGTTGCAGAAACATTTTGATCCTCTTTCTCTCCACGCTGCACAATCGCGGAAAACAAATAGGCCGATAGGATTACTGGAGGCAGGAAGGAATTTTAAATCAGAGCTGCCATTGATACCATCCCTCATTGATAAAACCCTGGTGTTGCCTCTGCTCCTCCGTTTGTTTCTCATCCTCCCAGCCGCCATTGATTGTTCCCACACTTCGACGTTCTCACTCTAATAATAAAAATAATAATCTATTTTTACCTTTTTCTTATCCAAATGAGTGTTTTTTGTTTTTTTTAGAAGACCAGAGGTTTTTAAGACTATTAAGAAATAATTGAAAGTGAGGGTGTAATCTGGAGTCTGTTGTTGTGGTTCCCATTAGCTGATTTGTGTTCTCTGGGGATTATCTCAATCTCTGACACTAAGTAGGATCAATGTGAGGGTGAGGAGGGGGGGGGGCAGTGAGGAATCCTCTTAAATGAGCCACAAAACTTTATCCTGACGTGAGACGATCAGCGAGAAAAACTTTTCCTGGACATGAAAGGAAACAGAAAAAAAAAAAAAAAAAAACTCGACATAGAAAATGTTTATTATGAACAGCACAGTTCATAACAAAAAGAGTTGTGCTTGCACGGAGGCGGGTACACCATCGCATACACCAGCTCCCCTAACATCATCTGTGCATATACAGTAGAGTGTAGTCAATGGTCCGACATCACTTCCTCCCATTGACTTGAATGGGAACGATGGGCGCCCAGTGTCGACGTTGACGTCAAATACATAGACCACATACAGTGATTTATTGCCCAGGTGGATCAAGAAGCCTCAGGCAGAATCACTTCACCGCTAATGTGTTATTTGTACAACGTTTTTAAACTGCAATATGTGTGTGTGTGTGTGTGTGTGTGTGTGTGTTCCGACCTGGCGTGTGGCCAATTTACTTTATCCGTGAATCAATACATTTGATGAATACAAAGTTGTTTTTGTCATTACGCTTTGTATTAATATGGATTGTAATCAGCATGAGACATAAATAGTATTTGTTTTATAGCAGCTTTGGGGATTTGATCACAACGTGCGTCTTATTTCCTAGATGTGGGGCAATTTGATAAAGGCACAGTGTCGCATGCTTCTCAGTGGAAATCAAAGGTAACGATTATAATATTTCATTATTATTATTAAGATTAAAAGTCCTTTTTGCTTTGTCAATGTCTTTTTTTTTCTTCTCCACAGCACAGCTTAACATATTGCTTTTAAGGATATTGTTTCTGAACTTTAAAGTGCAACTAAATGATTTGGGGTTATAAGGTATTTTTTTTGTGTTGGTTAAAATGTAAACTTTAAAAGGTTTAACTATCCTCCATCCCGCTTTTTCTTTGCCGTTTGAAAATAAATCTGATTCTTGGCTGAAACAGATTTGATATTTTTTTTATTCTATTACATTATGAAAATATTCAATATGGTGCTGTTGCTGTCAGATACTGAACATTTTAAGAAAATGAATTTAATCACAGAATGAAATGCAGTACATTCGTCTTGGTTTAAAATATCACCAATTTTGTCATTCATCTGTGTCACTGGCGGCGTGAAAAAGCACAAGTTCAAAGCAGAATTTACATTTTTCACAACACAATAATCTATATTTAATAATTGGTTGAATCACACGGATGATGAGACTGAAATTAAGCCACCTCATCATCTTTTTTCTCAGTTTTTGCTTGTTCTAGTTATGTCAGGTGTCATTAAACTTGTGTTCCAACAGTCAGTCCCGCCTTCTTGGAGTTATTATGTGACATATTATTTATAAGTTATATTATATAATGTTGTAACTTGTTTTTTGGGGATTTGGATTTTGTTCACATTAAAAAAACATGGCAATGAATTCATAATTAATGAGGTTAATATAAACCGCTTGATGGTTTTGAACTTTGGAAAGAGCCAAGCTGCTGCTTCTTGTCATGAGACTGGATAAAAAGAGAATAAGTCAAATTAAATCATTTCTCATTTGAATAATCCAATATTGATGATGGAAAACCTGAGATTGATCCTTTTTCGGTAAACATTCACATCTGCACTAAATGTTCTGCGTATGCAGTGGTTACATCTTGTGCTGCGTGGTGTGTAAAATGTCGTCTGCGTGGAAATGTATCGATAAGTGTGCACAATAATATTTAAAACATTGAATGGTGGATGTTGTTGCTTCAAGAAAAAGAAAAAAATAAGTGCATGCCATGAAACATTTGTTTAGATCCTCTCTTTCACTGAACGTTTGATTAATGCGCCTCTCTCTCTCACACACACACACAAGTGTGAGTAGCATCTTCATGCTTTTACACAGTCAGACAGTAAGAAGATTTGAGTGATTTTCAAAAATGAGCATAAAGGCCCGGCACATAAAGACAAACTGTGAACCAAGTGTTCTCACGTTTGCGATGACACGGCCATTTATTTTTAGAGGGCTGAATTTTTGATGGAAATGGAGGCTACAGTTTGTGTTGTCCTTTTTTTTTTTTTTTTCCTCTCTCGGTGTGTCTGTTGTCATGCAGGGAACATCAATTATCCATGTGAGTATTAAATAATATAGACTAGTGGCTATTGGTTTTTGCCACATAAAATGCTTTTACTCTTACACTGAAGATAGTATGAAAGAAGCATCAAAGCTCATGCTTCTATCTGAGGTGTTCTGAGGGGATTTAAAAATAGAATAGAAAATAAGTGTAATTGTTGACTGGACATTTTACATACAATTAACTTTTAATCCATTATACTTCTAAAAAAAATAGTGATTCAGAAATGAGCCATATCTAATGAAAGTGAACTATTTATATAATAATTATTGCTTGATACCAGATCTGATTGATGCATCTTTGTTTGTTTATTTATTTTTTTAGTTTTTATTTTATTTTTTTTTAAAATCAAGGTTTATTAGCAATAAAATATCAGATTTTCTTTTTACTTGGTACTTAATGCAATGTTTTCGTTTTTCTTTCTGAGCCAAAATACAAAATTAATAAATAACGCCATTCTCGTCATTAAAAAAACGTTGGTCATTTACCGTGTAAGCAGCAGGGCGGTGAGGACACATTCAGGGTACACGTGAATGACCAGAAGGAAGATTTCAGTGGCTCCAAAAAAAAAAAGAATGATTCAGTGCTGAAAGAGAGGCAAGGCCTGCATTGCAAAAGACTCGTGGCGTGGACAAGTGTCTGGATGTGATGTCGTGCGAGTGAGACACATTAAATCATGCATGCTAACTGGTGTCATAATGGACCTCCATCCAAGGCCGGACATATCCATCTCTCCAAAAAAAAAAGTGTCCTTCCAACAACGACCCTCTAACAACAGCCTGTGTTATTTTACATAAATAAAATCTATTTTAGAAATATAATCCGAAAAAAAAAAAGCATTCCTTAGCATGTTCAGCAGTCACTTTGAAATAAATAAGTTCAGGATATGGATAAGTGACTGAGTGCTGGTTAGTTAATAACATTGCATTCCAGCTTTCATCTTTCCATGGCTTATGGAAATGATCAACTCTCCCAAAGATGCCTGGGTCGCTGGGCCAGAGTGATCCGTTGTATCATTCATAATAATCCCGCTGGCAGAGGCTATAATAAGAGAATTCATCAATGGCTGGAGGAAAATGACTCTGAGACACTTTCAAACATCCGTCACTGTGGGTGAATGCAAGCGGCTCAACGTGCGCCCTCCGTGAATTAAATATGCATCCGTCCGCAAATGGGTGGAGGCTCACGTCGTATTTTGCGTGTCATGCAAAGAATCTCGATGCGAAGGATGCGTTGAACAAACCGCTGGTTCATGCTGCGTCTGTCGTGAGTCTCTTCTGAACCCGGACAGATTTTGGACTCAAGCCAATTTTGCCCCTTCTAGTGCAAAGGGCATAATAAATCCCACCTCTGTACAAACATAGAGCTGTCAGTGTCCAAATAGGACCTACAGCCCTGTGAAAGGGGGCGTTTCCATAGTACGACCCTACGACAAAGGCGGCTGTGTCTCCAAGACCACGTCGCTGCCTAATTTGATCGGTGGCCCCGCCCCCCCGTGGCGCCTCAGCAATCCACGCAATCTGGATTCCAGCTGAGTCCACAGATAACTGCAGATAACCTCCACGACCTCCCACGTCCTTCAAGAGAAGATGTCCTCTTTGTCCAGTTCTGGCGAGGCGGGTCGAGAAATGTCAAAGAGGTGCTGCGGGGAGGCGGAGCTCGAGCTGCGGCCTTTGAGGAGCCGCAGAGCTTCGTTGAGCTGCGCCTCCAGGCCGGACACTCGGACGTTGAGGTTCTTCAGGTCGTCCTTCAGCTCCAGTTTGAGCTCCTGCAGCGAGGCCTGCAGAGACTGCTCCGGGATGGGGTAGAAGGAGTGCCGGGCCTCCGGGGGCAGGCCGGGGCTGCGGTCCTGGGGCGTGGTGGCCCGCGTGAAGTCGCCCACCTTGTCCAGGCGCAGGTCGCTCTTGGTGATGCCGCTGTCGCACGAGTCCGTCTTCTTCAGGGACGTCGGCGGCTCCAGCACCTTTGTCCGTTCGGGTAGAATCTCCATGGACTCGGCTTTGGACACTTTGGTCCAGTTGTCGGCCTTGGCCATAGAGTCCTTGAAGCGGCCCCAGCCTTTGGCTTTGACAGGCTCCGCCCCCCGGCCTCCCACCAGGGAGACAGGGGTGGGCACCTGCAGCTTGGCCTTGTCCGCCGGAGGCAGACACTTGGGGGTAGGTCCCGAAGGCGAGGGCGTCGAGGACGAGGGCGTCGCCGGACTTTCCGTTACCGTGACGATGCTGGTGGTGGCGATGGCCGTCTTGGGCATGGGGACGTCCACGTACAGGGGGCCCTTTTCCACGTCGTGTTCGTCGGGTGGCGGTTTGTCGGGAACCGAGCGAGCTTCCTTCTGCTGCCGGAAACGCTGGAAGAGTTTCCTCACCGGGTGGTCGGGCGGCAGGTTCAGGGGAGCTTCGTTTTTCCTCCTCTGGCGCTCCTCCTCCTCACGCTTCACATCACTGATCTTACGGAAGACGATCTACAAGACAGATTTAAAATTCTCTTGAATAAAACACCATCATTATAATTATTGTTATTGTTATTATTATTATTTGTTTTATTATTTGTTTTATTATTTGTTGTATTATTATTATTGTTATTGTTATTGTTATTGTTATTGTTATTGTTATTATTATTATTAGTTTTATTATTATTATTATTATTATTATTATTATTATTATTATTATTATTATTATTATTATTATTATTATTATTATTATTATTATTATTATTATTATTTTTGCTGTGAGAGTTATCTTTTATAAGGTATTAAGGGATTTGAAAGCACATACCACCCTGTTCTCTACTTGAGGATAATATGGGTCATATTATTCTCGGGTAGAGAACGGTGTGTATCTGTCTTATTGATTATACAGTTTGTGTGGTGATGTTTCAGAGAGTGTGTGTGTCTGCGTCGGTGTGCGTTGGGCAAAGATCACCGTAATGAGCCAATTCACACAAAGGTCACATCACAACTCCGGCTTCAACAAGTCCGGCCATTTGGACATAGTGATTCAAAGGACTCCTCCGGGAGAAAATACTTTCAATTAGGTGGATAAGGGAGCATACGTTTAGACTTTTAGAAATATATATTTTATATAATCAATATAAATAAAATATTGATGGCCTTGTTCTGGAAAGAAAGAGTGGAGATAACTTCCCCCATCAATCTTATTTTTTGCTCAATTTTCGTTCCCCGACATGATGCCGAAAAGCGAGAACATTTTAAACTGTTCATCATAAAATGTAAGACAACGCATTTCTCTCACTCTTATCAGGACCTAAACCGCTGAACATACGGAACCTGAACCACTACCTCGCCGGAGGCCCGGCTTGGGCTCGTCTCCGAGTGAGCGAGTTTAAAGCTGCAGAGGAGATCTGCTCTCCATACGCGAGGCAATTCAATCTCACTCGGTCTTCGCTGGGCCGGCTAACCCCCTGATGAATGAGGAAATGATTGGTGGCTACATCGCAGCTGTTCATTCCGGCACCAGGGACGACAGAGAGGCTTTAAAATATGGCGACGCCTTAATAGAACTGGGTCCTCTGAATACTCCCTACTTAAATATTTCATTTCACATTTGTGTAACTGGAAAAAAATGTAAATAAAATAAATTATATATATATATGTATATTATTATTATTATTGTTTTTTTTATTTTTTATTTTTTTATCTATTTATTATCAGCGAGAGCATTTTTTTATGTTGAGGAGAAGAATGGGTAATTAAATATTAATATTTGATTTTTGTCCACAGTTTTATGATGAGATTGCAGTGATGTGGTCTGCAAAATAAGTAAAAGTGCTGATACCACTCAACTTACAAAAAGGGATAGTCCTGCATTCAAAATCCTGCTCAGATAAAAGTGCAAAGTATCAGCAAAAGAAAATAAAAAAAAATCCCTTGAAGAAACAAAGGTAAAGGTGAATGTTCTGGGGGGAAAAAAGTCAGCTTTGATTAATATACTATTATATTTGTCTCTTTACCTATTTCATAATGCTAAAGTTTTAAAGTAGGCAAAATAATAATATATTATTATTTTATCGACAATCTACCATGTGTGTAAATTGTATCTCTAACAAACATGATCGTGTTCTAGCTTTTAAATACCTAAATATAGTTATTTGGAGAAGAGTGAACACTGTTTAATAAAACGTGAACTGAGATATATATATATACTGTATATATATATAAATATGTATTTGTTTTCTCTTTGAGGAGCCACTCACCCTTTTCCGCAAGTTGTAGGTGAGCAGCAGGTTTCTGGAGAAGTGGTTGGAGAAGGCCGTGTAGAACTCCAGCACCTTCTGCAGAGCGTCCCGCTTGATGACGTGCAGGTCGCAGTAGGTCAGCGCGCGGACGTTGGCACAGGCTTGGGCCAGAGTCACTTCTTTCCAGAAAACGTCCCCAAACACGTCGCCCTTACCTACGGAGGGGTATATACCATAAATATGAATATTATTTATCTTAAAGCATTGATTTTTATCTACTTTGTGCGCCAACATTTCCAGTAATTACCAACCTGCCATTTCTTACAACCTGGCAACCCAAACGTTCAATTGATATATCTTATAATTGATTCATGGAGCACAATCCATGGTATGCAGTGAATTATTGATTAAATTGGCGTAAAGCCTGTAATACAACCTGTCATTTTTACAGCAGGATCAAAATAGAATTCAAAACAGCCCCTCACACTGTGGGACGCCAGAAAATGACATGATGTATCATTTGGGTTTGACTGAAAATTGGAACCGTTGCAGTGGTACAGCGGTTCTACCAAGCGTTCCGTCATGTTTTCTAGGCCTACTTTATCTTTGATTTGCGGTACAGTTAGACGGTTTCGATAATGAGACTCTGAGTCACAGCAGTAACTCACTTCTGTGAAGAAAAAAAAATCACAGGCTCAGGCTCCATTAATGTCTCCATCCAGGTCAATGGTGTTCACCTGACAGTCCACTAATTGGAGCCGAGAGGAACCAATCGCAGGTTATTGACGGAAAAACACCCAAGATGGAGTCGTCGCGTTTGAGCGCGCCATCCATTATTCCCCGTCATCAATCATATGGCAAATTAAAAGCGGGAGGTTTTTGCTCCCGGGACGTAAGGGGGCCAGTGGAGGAAATAGGGAAAAAAGATTTGTTTTGATTAAACCTTGATAAATAAGATGGGCTGGAGGGGCTGAGAAGAGTTAGTGGGTTCATTAAAACGCCATGACAGGTTAGTTGTCTAGAAATTGCACCTCAGGCGTGGGTTACTACACTTTAGTGGTTTATAAAAAGCCGTTGTCTCTCATTTGATGAGGGGAGCCAGAATCATAGTGGTGGCTCACCTGAGAAAAACATAAATCCAGTTTTGAGCTCTGAATATAAATAAAATGCTCAACTTGTCCTGCAGGTTGCTTTTTTTTTTTTAATGGACGGAAGCAACTTAAAGGTGATTAAATATTCATCAACCATCTTACTTGAGTAACACTTTTAAATGACCGAGGGGGCGGAGGGGAGGAAAACCTGCAAATATTGACGATTATTCAAAATGTGCCATTTATTTCCACGTGGTTGGAGGATGAGTTTTGCGACGGCCGGACTGCCTTCAAAATTCGGCAGTGCATCTGCGACAAACTCCTGTAGAAATGCTGAGTTAATGAGTCAGCAGAAATGATCCAAAGAGCTCAGCTTTCACTGCAGTCACAGTTTGTAAAGTGCTGTGCTCGAAAAGGGGAAAAAAAGTGGGGTTTTTTTTGTTGTTTTTTTCTCACACAAGTTACTGTCATGTCAAACCTTTTTGTCTGATATATATATATATATATATA
>JAFBJU010003032.1:121232-178668 GCA_016785305.1 Colistium nudipinnis | reverse complement strand
ATATATATCTATATCTATATATATATAAAATTCGACTCTAAATACAGTATATGCAGCATAGGTCATTTGAGTATTTTATTTGTATTTAAAACAAAATAAATGTTAACTTTATTTTTGCCCTTTCTTTTCATTTATCCTTCGTGTGAACACCCGTTAACATATTACTGAAATAATATTGTGAATGAATAATATGTTTCGGCCATTTTTCTGTTAAATCATCTGTGATGACTACTGCAGCTGGACTTTCTGGGGATTTAACAGAAGGCCCCTCAGCGTCTGTGGTGCATTAAAAAAATACATCAAATAAAAAAGAATTACAAAAATATTAAAGCATTCATCAAACCATTGTAAATCCAATCCAATGGATCCAATCGGGGGGAACTCACCTAAAATGGCCACCACCTCGTCGTCCTGGATGACCTCCAGTGACCCCGACACCACGAAGCAGAGGCTGTCCACGCTCTCCCCGGCGTGGTAGATGAGGTCGCCCGGTGCGCAGTGGATGGTCTGGAACTCCATGGCCAGGGCCCGGAGGCAGCCGTCGCTGGCCAGCCGGAACGCCGGGTGCTCTTTGAAAACCTTCCGGTTGAGATGGACGCAGATGTCGGCTCTCATGTCCTTCGGACAAATCTGTAAAACCTGCCGACAAGCGGCAGGAAAAACACAGACGGGAATAATATAATTAATATATAATAAAAGAATGATTAAAATAATAAAAGCCACTAGATTTAAATGGTGTTCCAATTCACGACATTATATAAATACATTAATAAACTCACATTTGTGCTTGTTGTTTTTTTCCATGGAAATGAAATCTTTCGGAGCAATTAGTATATATTTTTAATTATTATTCTGCATCATCAGCTCAAGGTGAAATCGAGACTTAATATTGCTGGTGCAATTGTTTGCTTTAATGAGCTTTCAGAGTGTTAAACTTTAAACTCGCCAATTAAATTCTAAAGTAGCTGCCTTCTAATTTTTTTTTTTCTTTTTGAGAAGTTTCCCATTGTCCTCAAAACATTAATTAACAGTGTTTTTTTTTTTCAAACTGCACACAACAGATTTGAAGCTTTGGGGAACGTTTCACCAAAAAGTGAACTGAATCTGTCCTCGTGTATACGACTTGTTTTTTTTCGAGAAGGAAGTCCGGTTGTTGGTGAACGTCTGATCAACAGGAAGTCCAGCACATGGCATTTCTCTGCCTCCAAAACCAAATCTCTTTGAAGAGGAATGACACGCAGAGAGGCATTATGGGCCGTTTTTTTTATTTTTATGTCGGGCCATGTTTTTGGACAGGTTGATATAAATGGGATGCAGTGATTTGGTGTCTCAAAGACGCACAAGTTCATTTGACCTGTTCCTATGCCCGGTGGTAACAGCCGTACAAACCAAACCTGCTAAATCTTACCACAGAGATTTAAACGAGAGTTTTTACAAAAGTTTCATAAAAAAACAAATTTTATGTAAAAAAAAAAGTGTCTTACCAGAGCTTTGTAAAATCAAAGAGCAGAAAGCAAAAGCCACAGGTCTTGTGTTGCATTTTTGTAATTAAAGTTGTGGGGAGACAATTGTGATAGTGGTAAATCCATCCCCCATGCAAATGATTTAAAAAAAATAAAATAAAAAACGCACCTTTTCAGTGTCTATCCCCCGGGACATGGACCAGGTGGAGGCAATGTAGTCCATGACTCTCTCACTCAGGCCGATTTAAACGAGAGTTTTTACAAAAGTTTCATAAAAAAACAAATTTTATGTAAAAAAAAAAGTGTCTTACCAGAGCTTTGTAAAATCAAAGAGCAGAAAGCAAAAGCCACAGGTCTTGTGTTGCATTTTTGTAATTAAAGTTGTGGGGAGACAATTGTGATAGTAGTAAATCCATCCCCCATGCAAATGATAAAAAAAAAAAAAAAAAAAAAAAAAAACGCACCTTTTCAGTGTCTATCCCCCGGGACATGGACCAGGTGGAGGCGATGTAGTCCATGACTCTCTCACTCAGGCCTTTGGGCACCTGGTAGAGTTTGAGGAAGTCCCGAACGCTGTTGAGCATCTCGTGGTAACGGTTGGTGTTGGCGTACATCTGCTGGAAGATGGTGGTGACGTTACCGAAGATGGTGGCGTAGAGCAGCGCTGGGGGGGGGGGGAACGCAGAGAAGACCAGAAGTTAGAATTTGTGAAGTTGCCAACGCAATACATAGATCTGCAGTTTTTTGGGCGCTTAAGTCGACTTTTGTCACACGGCAGATTTTTTAATAAAAAAGCGCAAATCTCCAAATCTGTAGCGACACGCAGCCAATTCAGATTTTCCAGGACATAAAAAAAAACACTGATTTTTACGAGGATTTTTTTTTGTTGGTTTTGTTTTGTTTTGTTGCCGGACCAAATGAGCCTGAAGACTTCATATTGTTTTATGCGGGGAGTGTTTTTAATCCGTCACCGGGGAACGTTTAATTCCTAAAAGACAATCCGCAAATCTGTAGCCAGAGGGACAAAACGGAAAATCCTATCAGCGCATATCCATCCAAAAAAAGAAAGGCTATTTTTCTCATAACAGAGGAACATGCAAGCGCATGTCTGAGGCTGTTGTGTAGTTGAACTGGTGCAACAGCTGGCGTGCGTGCCTCTGTGTGTGTGTGTGTGTGTGTGTGTGTGTGTGTGTGCCTGGATCAAAGCCATCAGACGTCTGCTCTGCTGCACGAGTGTGGCTCTCCTGGCGATGCAGCTCTAATTAGCCCCGCTCGGAGGGACGGAGAAGAAACACGCCAGCCTCACATTTCAATTATCCTCAGATGATGACAGTAACCTGCGCACGCACGCACGCACAATGGCTGTGGGTGTGTGTGTGTGTGTGTTTATTTCATGGTGCACAATCCTTGAATCAAAGTGTGGAAAAAAAAAAAAAAAAACTGTACTGGGAATCATGCTAATTAAAAAGTGCACACACAGAAATAAATAAATAAAAAAAAGCCCCAAGGGCGAGAATCATCACAACTTTCATCCTTTCATCGCCCAACTCGCACTCAGCCGCGTTTGCCGAGGCGCGGCGCGATGTTCTTCACCGCCCGACAACACAAGCGCAGGTTTGTTGCACATTTGATTTGTCACATTCAAAATGTTTTCCTATTTTGACTTTCAAAATTTAATCTAAATGACCAGGTGACGAAGGCTTTAAAAAAAAAGAAAAAAAAAAAAAAGGCGGGAGTGGCCATGTGTGTGTGTTTATTTCATGGTGCACAATCCTTGAATCAAAGTGTGGAAAAAAAAAAAAAAAAACTGTACTGGGAATCATGCTAATTAAAAAGTGCACACACAGAAATAAATAAATAAAAAAAAGCCCCAAGGGCGAGAATCATCACAACTTTCATCCTTTCATCGCCCAACTCGCACTCAGCCGCGTTTGCCGAGGCGCGGCGCGATGTTCTTCACCGCCCGACAACACAAGCGCAGGTTTGTTGCACATTTGATTTGTCACATTCAAAATGTTTTCCTATTTTGACTTTCAAAATTAAATCTAAATGACCAGGTGACGAAGGCTTTAAAAAAAAAAAAAAAAAAAAAAAGGCGGGAGTGGCCGAAAGTGGCTTCAAGTTTTTTTTAGGATGAGTTTCTCTTTGAGGTTGAGAGTAAACGGGAAAAAAAGAAAACGTCCCTTCTCTGAGAAACAGAAAAATAAAACAAATAACCAACAGGAAACTCATTGGTGCTGATGAACGCAGGGGCCGTGTCGCCCCTTCACATGCAGATGTGCGTGGCGTCCCACATCTGGTTGGTTTGAAGGTAGTTAAAAGACAGTAGTCAGAAGCTCCAGCCCCAGGCCAACGGTTGCTATAGAAACAGGACCTACTGTATGTACGGCGCCCCCCCCACCACCAGCGCCCCCCCAATCCCTCGTCACACTGTGATCTTCTGCTGCCAGCACCGATCCAGCGCTGATGGTAAAAATAGAACGGTTTCAGGGCATCCATATTTCATAGAGAACAGGACTACGGTGGATTTTCATCTACGACTGAATTCTCCAGAGGCGCCCGGTTGTTGTTTTTTTTTTTTTAATTTTTTTCAGATGACTTGTGTCTCACAATAACAACAAAAAAAAAAAAACAAGTCTGTAGATGACTTTGTGCCCGTTCCCCGGAGGTTGGATTCATAAACCCTGCACAGCCAAAAGGTAGAGACGGGAGGAGGAGGAGGAGGAGGAGGAGGAGGAGGAGGAAGGCAATCGTCAGGGTTGAATTTGCGTCTGAACGGATGTGACGGTGTCGGTTGTGGCTCGGAGGTGTCGCGCTCTGCGTGTGGTACGCCGCATAATGAGCCACACCAGCAGAAGACAAATTCATAAATGTTTAATAATGAGATGCGGAAGCGGAAAAAAAAAAAAAAACTGGCTGAGGTACTCAAATTTAAGGGTAAAATCTCACCAATTCTGCGTCATTCCTAATTACAATAATTATTATTACAACCGGCGACACTGTTCATTCTGTTAATCTCACTTTTTAGACATTAAAGTAATTGACGACAGTTTTGCGCCCGTTTAGGGCTCCTCTGTTTCACAGAGCCGGAGGCCACAAAGGCTTGTTAAAATCCTACGTATGAAGCACTTCCCAGAAAACACGGTGCGCGCGCGGGCGCGAGATGCGTCACGCTCCACAAAATCTCACAAAAATGATTCAGCTCAGTATCACACAGGAGGGAGAATATCAGTTTCTACGGTGCCCAACCTCAAAGTGAGACGACGTCAGGTCTGACGAGGCTGAAAACGAACCCAGTGAAAGATTTATAAAAGGAGAATTCTCCTAATTTCACACTGCACCGCCACCTCAGATGGGGCCGACGACGTGGTAGGCCGCTTTTCATAAAAGCTATTGAAAGATATTGTTCACGCAATAAGGAACGAGCTAAATATATTCATCGCGTAAAGTAAAAATGGGCTGAATGGGGAAACTTCCGAAAATCCTCCTCACAGCATGAAAGAAAAGTGAATTCAACTTTAAAACCGGCTCAAACCTGAGATTATAAATCTGCCGATCGAGCTCATCCCGGCTCGGAGGGATTGAGAGGCCTCATCCAGGACTTGTACCTCATTTCATTTACTAGAGAGTCATTGGAGAGGGATAAACAGTGGGCGAGCATCTTCAACATGACCTTAAATGAACACGTGTGTGTTGGACCACATGACAAGCGTTAAGAGTCACAACCTACGATAATCTGAGCAAATGCATTTAAATGAAATGAAGGAATCGCCATCAAAACATTTCATCGTTGGCCCAGAACTCGTATATAAATATTATTCAGTCCATTTATTCCCCCATTTCAGTGACCTCTGGCGATTCAAAGAGCAAGAAAAAATTCAAATCAAAAATAAAAGGAGAGAACGAGGCCCCCCCCCACTCACATCCGATCATCATCATGGCCACGGCGAAGATCTTCTCTCCGTCCGTGGTGGGCGCGATGTTCCCGAAGCCGATGCTGGTCAGGCTGGTCATGGTGAAGTAGAGCGAGGTGATGTAGACCGAGTCCTTGTTGGGCCCGCCCTCCCACTTCCCGGAGCCGCTGGCGTTGAAGCGGTACGGCGTGCCCAGCGTGTCGGCCAGGATGTAGAGCCAGCTGTCCATGCGCACGATGTTGGTCTCTTCGTCGATGACCTCGTAGTCTCCGATGCTGTACCTGCGGCAGAGGAAACACACGCACACGGGCAGTTAGGCCTCGACTCATCAAACAACAAGACTGTGTTTCTGTGAGGAAAAAAAAAAAAAAATTATGGGATAGGATTTACGAGAGACGGAAGATGCGTGGTCACAAATTGGGCGTTTAAATCAGGCCCGAGTGTCTCCAGACAATCCGGAGTTTGTTATTTATGGATCCGGTGTGTGTGTGAGCGTCTCTGTGAACATGACGACGCAGCACAAATATATATTAATATATTCTCATATCTGCTCCAGCCTTTTTTTGGTTTGTTTGTTTTTTTCCTTCTTTTTTCCCCACGTCTCTCCGCATTAAACCTTTTTTTGGGCGCGTTTGACTCATTTTGAACGGATTTTCCTATCATGAGCCGCTTAGCTACTAAAACAGCCACTTCCGTTATTTAAACACTGGCAGTCTGAGCTGATGAGGGTTCAACTTTTCTCGACGCGGCGCGGGTGGCCATGGCAACCACAGAAACCAACCTCCTCCGTTTGCCCCATTCAACGGGAGGCTCTGACCGGCACTATCCGCTTAATCGTCTCAGACTATAACATGTTTCAATTCAAATTAACATACATCAATGGAAGGATGGAGTAAATATCCCATTTAGTCCCATTAAGAATGGACTATGTGTTGGTCTTGGTTATTTTGTAAACATCTGCCAAGGAAAAATGAGTCATAATCATCAATTTAACATATTTTCCTGATTAGTCATGTATGCGGGACATTAAAATGTTCATAATGGCGACACACTGTGCTCGTGTGTTTAGACACATTCTCATAAACATAATAAACTTAACACAAGACGTGCTGGAAACTCCCCCCCCCCGCCCCCCCATCCCCGTGGAGCAGCTGATCTGATTAGACTTTAGAGGCCCATGTTCCATATATCGACATGTTAATGAGGAAAAACCTATTCTCGAGAAACCAATGTTACTCTTTCCAGCGTTATGGTACCGAAAAAACAACAACATACAGGTTTTGTGTGTGGAAACAAGTGTGAAGAGGAAAAAAAAAAAAAAATCACCGCTAACGAATGCAATAATTAGCCTCATCAGCAGCCTAATTCAGTTACGCAGCTCCACATTAAGGTACCACTGAGAAGACACAACATGGCACAGTGTGTGCTGATATTTAAAAGCACTACTTTAGTCATAATAATAATTTTGTATTTTATTATTGAGAGCTTATAGCAATAATCGTCAACGTACCAAATGCAGGCGAGCCAATGGGCGGCCAACCCGAACACGCACACCAGCAGCACCAGCACGGCCGCCCCGTACTCGATGTAGTGATCCAGTTTACGAGCGACCCGCCCCAGACGCAGGAGCCGGACCACCTTCAGCGAGCTGAACAGGCTGCTGATCCCCTGCAGCAAAACAAAACCCACATTTAGAACGAAAGCTGGTTCATGCAATTCATTCTTAAGAAAATATCCGGTGTAGACATTTCAAAAAATGACGGCGGCTTTATACCGTATTATGATTTATTCCGTTTTTGATTTGATTTTTTTTTTCCACGGGCCTTTAGTCATGGCTGCTCACAGGAGTTGTTTAAATGATGTAAAGATGGCAATTATGTATGCTTACCGTGACACGGTAAACCGTTTATTAATGTTGAAATGTTACAACTTCTACCAGTTACATAACCAGCGGCTCAATGTCTGCTCAGCTTTGCCGCGTATCGGAACGCCCACGCTGTGATTCCGACAGACAACTGCAGTGCCATCAGTCTGCTGTGTTCTGTGCGTGTGTGCGGGCCGGCGTGTGCGTGCGCGGTATTGATTGCCCTAATGTGCTGTGGTCTGCAAATGCGAGCCGGCCCGCAGCTGCAGCGCTCGCCGTCACAGGATCTGATCTGAGCTGCCGGCCGGACACCTCGGCTTCTCTCTGAAATCACTTTACAGAGCTGAGCTCCGACACAATTCAATTAGCACTGGGCGCAGAGAGGGAGGGAGGGAGGGAGAGAGGGAGGGGGGGGGAGAGAGAGAGAGAGAGAACATGAAATAGGACGTTAACTCGTCTCACATCTGGAACAATCGAGAGAGAGAGAGAGAGAGAGAGAGAGAGAGAGAGAGAGAGATTCAACATTGGATAGGTAGAAAAGTTTTATTGAAAAGAAACTTCCAGATCATTTCTTTATTTATTTGAGTTTGTGGCTCTAAATCAAGTTCAAAGTTAACTTAGCGAGGGGATCACTTCCTAAAAAAAAAAAAAAAAAAAACTCACAATGTCAAGTGAGTGCACACAAAGGGAGCGACAACTAAAGTCTCGACACTAAGTGAAATGGGCCTAAATTGGAGACTGGGGAGGCGTCAGCTCTCATGCAACTTTAATGGCGCTGCCGTTTCATTCTCAAATTGTGGCGCACAACAACGTGATCGATGTCGTCTCCTGGCAATGACCAAATAAAAAAATAAAAAAAACACTGACGCACTGACGCTTCATTTTCTCTTCCTCTCATCGAGCGCTGCAGCTGAAATGTGCAGTTGTGTGTGTGTGTGTGTGTGTGTGTGTGTGTGTGTGCGTGGGTGGTGGTGGTGGTTGTTAAATGCGCATGTGTGTCAACCAGCAGAAATCAAAACACAACACTGTTCATGGTCATATTGGGATCAAACTGAGGGCCTACTTGAGTGACAGCTCGGTGGTTCCAATTCTTCCCATGGCGTCCCATGCATGAACACAGGCAGAAGAGGGAAGGGGGGAGGGGGGCAGGGGGGGCGTGCATGCACAACACAACAGAGGGACGAAAACAGAAGAAAAAAAAAAAAAATACCAAGCACATGTGAGAGAGAATCAGTGGCAAGTGATGAATCAACACGTGAGAAATAATAATGATAATAATAAAAAAAACAATATTCAATTAAATGTTTTAAAATAAAAATGGAACACACACACACACACACACACGGCCTTATCTGAGTGTGTGTGCAGAAGCATGATAACAAATCTCCATTTCTTCCATTCTGCGCCACTCGGACACATTAATGTGACGTCAGTCATTAGAGAGAGTGGAATGAGAACTGTGAGCTGTGAAGTGAATAATAATAATAATAACTCCTGGTTAATGATCTTTCCCTTCCTGTCTGAGTCTCTGGCTGTGGGCTTAATAACACGGCAGATTGTTTCCTCAGATTGTTTCCAGCAGATCTGGAGCAGATTGGAGTCAGCGAGTGGAGACACGGGAAGACTTCTGTTGATTTGATTTACATTTTTTTTATGTGTTAAGTGTTTAAAAAAAATAAAATAAAAAAAGCCTTTCCGGGGTGTCTGAGGGGATGCTGTGGCTTGGTTTGGTCATACTTTGAACAGAATATAAAATGGAACCAAATAATAAATCAATTCTCATATTGAAAAGAAATCTGATACATATTTTATATATTGAATAATATATGCAATTTGCAAGTAAATAAAAAATAAAAAGTAAGTGACCATTTGGAAAACTCAGAATAAAATGTATGTAATGAAGACTTTCAGCAAATAAAGTGGTTTCAGAACTCTAGATTTAATTTGCACCTTTTATGGCATAGGAAATGTATAGATTAATATCAGAGTTCAGCTGCATAGGCAATATGTGATTTTAAAACCCAGGAGGAGGTTGTTGACCCCATTTGACCCCTCTGGCTCTGGCCTCTTGAACTTGTCAGCATTCCGGATGCTGAAGGGTTGAAAGACTAGAAAGGGGAAAAAAAAAAAAAAAAGCTGCGTCTGCAAAAACACGACCAACAATAAGCTTCTTTCTCAAAACGTTTTGGGCCCTCAGGGGCCACCGTCCACCGAGCAGCTCGCTGTGCGACACACTGCGCCGTTAAATGCCACAGCAGCACTCTACGCAAGCACGTCATTGCACCACAACCCACACACACACACACACACATCATGAGACATGTCACATTAAAGCACACACAGGCGCGTGCGCAGACACACACACACACACACACACACAATGATGCACTGATATAATGAAAACCAGCAAGTGCAGGACCCAGAGGATCCATTTAATCAAGCAATGTGTGCGTGTGTGTGTGTGTGTGTATGTGTTTGTGTGTGCGCTTGTGTGTGTGGGAAGAAAAGGAAAAACAAATGATCTCCAGGAACATTTGGATCCGATTCAGAAGCTGCTGAGATATTTTGCATGCATGTATTCTCATCACAATGTTATAACCTGATCATCCTCTGAAGCCGTTTGTTCCAGTCAGTGTAATAAATGCAGCCAAGCAGAAAAACAACATTTTTTTTTTCCCTCCACTGTGGTAGAAGAAAAAAAAACAATAAACACATCAATTCATCTTATTCTCTCCTCCAGAATCCAAAGTGACCAGCTCAAAGTGTTTGTGTGGTAAAATAACACAACACCCTTGGAAATCACAGCGTCACATGTTTGTTTTGTTTTTTTTTTTGTCAGCTGCCATGAGGAGTTAATGTTTTTTTTTTTTTAGAGCATTTGGGACACAGCAGAGAGCCGCAGCTCCAGAAAATAATCTCTCCTGCTGCCAACCAACTCAGGATCTCCTCCAAAACAAAAACAACAAGATGTGGAGAGGACGTGATGTGGGCTGCAGAGTTTTCTTTTTTTGTTTTAAATGTGACCTGCATGGGGAAAGAGGAACCAGCCAGCTTAAAAATCATCGTCATCATCATCATCCACAATTTTAAAGCTGAGCAGACGCAGTTTCCAATAAATCGCAGCGAAACCATTTTATCTTTAGCTATAATCCGAGATACCAAACATTACCTGCAACACCGCGAATAATAAGATACTGATATTTGAGAAATGAATAAATCCGATAATTAACTAGGGTTTTTGTACATCATTATTATACAATTATTTTGTACTTAAATTAACTATGGTAGTTTACTAATGACTTGTGAGTGGTTGCCACTAATGACCACTCAACTGCCATTTTCATTTAGGAAGTCATACAGCAATATCTAAAAAAATATATATATATTTTTTTTTAAATGCTCTGATTGTGTGCACCAACCACTGTTTTTGTTCAAATTTTAAGTTTTACCAGAAATTTACTATCAAAATCCACGTTGTTACAACTTTAACCTGCTGGTTTTCTTTTTTTTCCCATTCCAACTTGTTTTAAGTGACAAAATCTCCAAAACCCCGAAATAAATGTTATTTCCAATCGCCTAATAAGACGAGGAAAGAAAGAAAATATTCACTGAATATTCAATATGTAAGGACTTGAAGTAGCAGATGAAAGACGGCTCAAACGATTTAAGAGACAGCTGAGCTTGATTGTCCACGCACACACACACACACACAGACACACACTCACCCGATAAGGGCCAACGCACTCACCTCGTCCACGTTCTCGAAGGCGTTGATGACGTCGTAGGGCAGGCAGGACAGCAGGTCGATGACGAACCACGTCTTCAGGTAGTTCATGCGGATGAGCTTGGGGTCGGAGATGACCTCGCCGGCCGGGCCCACGAAGGTGGTGTGGAAGTTCAGCACGATGTCCACCAGGAAGATGACGTCCACGATGCTGTCCACCACCAGCCAGGTGACGTTGTTCTGCTTGGTCTTGAAGGAGACGTTGTAGGGCACCATGATGGCCGTGTAGAAGGTGAGGATGAGGATGACCCAGTCCCACGTGGTCTTGAAGAGGCAGTAGTGCAGGATGATGTGGGGGGGCGTTTTGGGGGTCTCCTGTTTGTACTGAGGCAGCAGGTCTGAGCCCAGCTGGAGGACCTGAGGGGAGACAGCCAACGGATGTACTTGTTTGTAGACGGATTGCCATTGTATATAGACAGTATTTTTTATTTATTTTTTATTGATACATATATCAGAAAAAAACACACATTAACAGAAGTAACATAATAATAATAATAATAATAATAATAATAATAATAATAATAATAATAATAATAATAATAATAATAATAACAATCATCATCATCATAATATACAACCCATTTTTATATTGGTATATTATTATTTCTATTTTATGACATAATGAGGTTTAAAAATAAACGGGTTAAACCTCCTTAAATACTACTTTGAACAAAAGTACAAGAAAATATATGAAAGTTTTGATAAGTAAGTAAATGGCCCATAATATGCTTGAACGAATGTATCGTCAGTCTCGGCACAAATTTGCAGAGAAAAGCTTTTCACAGAAAATTATATTATTTCCGAAAAGAACGCAATCATTTATTCAGAATGATCAAAATTGGAAGTGAAGTACCTCGGCTAAGCGCGAGTGTTTGTGGACGTTCTCTCCTTTGTGGACCGTGGGCTGCAGCTGCTGCAAAACTCCTCTGCTGCTCGTCAGAGCTCGAGTCAGACGCGCAAACTTCCCCCAACCTGACGACGACGACGACAAAAAAAACACACACACACACACAATCTCACACAGGAGGATTTTTTTGCATTGGTTTCCATATGCTACACCAGATTCTCTCTCCAGCAAAGATTACTGTCTGAGCAGAAACAGCTTCAGGTTTGTGTTTTGGATTAACTGATGATATCTTTTTTTTTTCACTCACAGAAGTGGTGACAACACAATTCGGGGAGGAGAATGACCAAAAAGTCAGAGGCATTTTTTTTTTTTTTCCTTAAAAAACGAAACCCAAATAAACTGTTTTTCATCCCAGATGCTCATTGCAGATTCATGTTCTATTTTTCTAATGCAATTAAGCTTTTGTGTGTGTGTGTGTGTGCGTGTGCGTGTGCGTGTGTGTGTGTGCGTGTGTGTGTGTGTGCGTGTGTGTGCGAGTGTGTGTGTGTGTGTGTGTGTGTGTGTGTGTGTGTGCGGACACAAGGTGAAATGGTGATGGCTGACACAGGACTGTCATCTCTGCCATAACATCTGTGTTAAAGGCTGGAGTTGACACAGGTCTGGGCCTCGCTATTAGAGCCAGGGTGTGAAGCTGAACACGAGTGGCCTCTGACCTTTGGAGGAGTCGTCTTCGATGGGCTGTTTGAAGGCCGTGATGTCGCTGAACGTGCACAGGAACAGGACCACCTTCTCCTGCTCATTTCTAATGGGAGCGATCTTCACAAAAAACCACACCGGCGTCCCTGGAAAAAAAAAAAACTGTCATGTGTTCACCTGCAACTGCTGCTTTATGGATTTTTCGAGATAGATAAATAAATAAATAAATAAAAAATAAATAAATAAATCCTGATCGTGAAGCTGAGCTGTGGAGTCTGGCTCTAAACCAATTAGCACACGTCTCCAGCCTCTCCTGTGGAAATGTTGCGTTTGAACTTGACTTTACTCAGAATACATTTGCATGACAAGAGCGCACAACGTTCCTTCCCTCTCTCGCACGCACAAGACTTACTGTTCTTCTTGTACATCAGAATCTCAAACGAGTTCATCTCGTAGTTGTCGAACGTCAGTCGCACTTTTTCCTTCGTCTCCAAGTCTGTGAGCTCCCCGTACATGAAGCTGCAAAACACAAGGGGGGGGGGGGGGGGATCCATCACTATTTGAATAATAGATTGTGAGATTGCGTTCTGTTCTACTTTGGGCAGCGCCTTCTTTTGTAAAATCATCGTTTTGGATGATGCGCCATTTACATTACAAGAGGTTACGGAGACCCAGTCCCAGTCAACTTGCAGACGAAACCGGGCTCCATTAAATACAGAGCAGCAGTGGATTATTAACACCGCTTTCAAATATATGTATCCTGAGAGCATAAAATGAGCTAAATGCAATCTGGCGTCCGATTGGTCGAAAGCAAATGGGGGAAAAAAAATATAAAAAAACGAACAAATGAAACCTGGAGATGGGTCAAGCCACCGTGGAAAACATCCGTCTCACTTTGCCTGCTCCTGCCACGCTCAGCAGCAGCAGCAGAGTCTAAATATAACCCAGTTAGTTATGAAATACAAGAGGAAGGCTAAATTTAATGAGACGCTGCAGACACTCTCCAGACCAGCGCTTGATAAAATATCACTAATGAATGTTCCTCCTCTTCTTCTTCTTCTTCTCACTGAGCTGGGGGAGAAAAAAAAAAAGTACCTTCAAAAGACAAATGCTTGAGAAGGACTCTTGTCATGCGTGACAACATTTCCCACAGGTCTGTCACTGTATGTTTACAGGATCTGATGAAGAGGAGGAAAGAAATCTACATAATTGACGAGACGCGGATCGAGAGGAGAGATGGAACATCGCCACTTATGCGCATCTAAAGTTAAAAACAAAAACTTAAACACTCGGGAGGAGTGCTTCAATGTTTAATGGCCTTTTTTTTTTTTTTTTTTTTTATTATAATTATTATCAGGCTCGTGAAATTGTTTTATTTTTCCCCGACAGAAAATTCATCTGCAGTTAGTCAGACGATAGGCTCTAAAATGCCGAGGTGTGGCGCATTTGAAAAACAGTACAAATCCCATATAACATCAAAAACGAACCTGGGTCTACAAAAGTATGTTTTACTTAATAGGACAAAAAAAAAAGAAATCTGTATTATTTGGAGGGTTTTTTTTTTTTTATGATGATGATGAGAAAGGGGAATTAATAAACGTAAATAAATAAATAGATCCGACACTGCTGTGCGCTTTGTGTGTTTAAACGAGGCTGTAATGGGTTTTAAGATGAATGCCATTGTCAGTGTGTGCACCTGAGGGGGAATCCATTAAATTTGGATTTATAACGCAAACTCTCTGCCACCACTGCTGCTCTTGTGAACGCACGCAGGGCTCTATGATGGAAACCCTTAGAGGATCGTAAACGACGCTCACTTCCACCAACACAACACACACGGATCAATGAGTCCAATCATAACCACCGCCGCCACCATCATCATCATCATCATCATCATCAGACCTTGTTCACTGCCAGTCATTTGTAATATTTAAACATATATATTTTTTTAAATCACACATCCCACATCCACAGTTTGCACTGAATTGCAAAATAAGATTTTGGGTGTGTGTGTGTGCTCTCCCCCCTCTCTCCCTAAACAGAAGACTCCATCTAACGAGCTAAAAATAAAACCTCAAACACAATATCACACGCACACTGCTGACGATTCCTACTGGCAAGTGTCGAGCAGCTTATGTTCAGGGAGCTGATGGTCGCACAAACCAAACGCCGTCTCCCACAAAGGACCAAAGCTCCCACCGTTATTTTTCGACAAATCTGCCAGCACAAACCGTTTCTACGTGATCCCATTAGAAATAATGGTTACTCCTATTTTTTATTTTTATTTTTTTTATTATTATCATTACTATTACAGGCACATTGAACAGCTGAGTCCCTAAAAAAAGACACACACACATACACATCTGAAGGATTCCTTTCCATCCCTCTATGGATCCACACTGAAGCAGTTTCAGTTTCTACAGCCTGATTACATCACTGCTTTGTGTCTCATCTATCTGCGTTTTTTTTGTTTTTTTTCCCCGAGAGGAAAACTGGACTCTATGCCGCTCGGGGAGCGTTAAATCACTCTAATGCCATTTTATGTCCATAAAGCAGAATGTATAGCCAGCGTAACTTCCTCGGCTGAGGAGAATCATTAGAAATCGTTAATCACACCCCCCACCCCAGATTCCCCCACCCCCCCCCACCGCACTATTCCCGGATAAAGAAGAAAACTGAGCCCTTCATATCATCATCAATCCTTATTCATGTGTGGACAGGTGACTCATCAAACACTGTGTGTTCCAGAATGCAATATTCCACATTTTTGGACCCACTACCTCACAATGATGTTGACATTTGCGTTACGGAGTGAAAAAAAAAAACTTTTTCGTGTCACACACTCATATCCCCACAGATGTATTTCCAATAACTTGGCAGATTGTTTGACATTTTGTCTGCTGGCATCCTGCAAAAATGTCACTTAGTCCCAGTTTGTGCTCCGCCGTTTTCTGCTGTGTGCGAACCCATGAAATAATCACACTAACTCCCTTCACTCTGCTAATTCATAAGGAATAATAGTAAAAACAAATAAATCCCTGCACATGGGATGTGATGGCATGTTGTGACTATTTGCCACATAGTCCATCGCAACATTTTTTTTTTTTATTTTGGTTCAATTGCATCAAAATCGTCCTTAAAAAGTACACCTGCATGGGATAAAACTGTTTACGCCTGAACCGGATTATTTTATTAATCAAGTCAACGGGAATCTCATCCAAATGAGCAAAACAGCTTTCACAAATTGGTTTTGTATTGCTGAACGGTGTAATCTATCATTCAAAATAAGATCAAATAAAAATCCCAAATAACTATTAATGATATATTTATATTTTTTCGGTAAACATCCAAATGACTGAATCTGCTATGCACAATATGGACTTTTTTTTCCAAACGTATGTATGCATAGAAAATACACATTACTTATACTGTATATTATTACGATAGTGTGCATGAGAATATATTTGAGCGTGTAACGTTGCCTATACCTGCAGGTGCTGCTCTTCTGCATCACCTCCGCTCTGTGGTACCCGGACAGCTTGCAGAAACCATCGTTGCTGTAGACGATGGGCCAGTCGACTATCTGAGCGTTCCCCAGCACAAAGTTGGTGTCTGTGTGAAAGTCAATGGGGGGGAGAAAAAAAAAAAAAAAAAAAGGAGAAATAACTTGAGAAGTAACAAACAAGAAATAATCATAAATATACACTGCAATTCATACTTTGAGTTTGGCACTAATACATCTGATGTAAATCAAAGACAAGGATTTGATGGAACTGCACTTTTTTATGTTTTTAATTTAACACAGCATGACAGGCCATAACTACCAGAATAAGTATCAGGGTTTAAAACTGTTAAATATTTAAATAGCTAAATTTGAATATTGTATTTGAAACGAATTGATGCTAAAAAAAAAAAAAAAAAAAGGTATCTTCTATGACACTTTATAAGTTTATACGAAAGAGAGAAAAACGTATACTGAGCGGGAGCTTTCAAGAGTTGCAGTGATTTATTCACAGACTGAATGATGGAGGTTTTTCTCCTTAACATGATACATTGATTTCATCTTAATATTTTGAATCGTTTTTAAAACAATCTTTTTTAATCTGCATTTGGCCTTTTTTTTTTTTTGAATAAAGATTGAGTCATCCTGCCTTGAAGCGCTTTACACACACACATTAAAGATTTTCATTATTGCCCATGATAAGCTATGGCCCATTAAGCACTCCTTGCAAAAGTAACACAAACAGCCAGAGCTTTGCATCTCCTTGAATTTTTTGATTTTTTTATTAGTAGCTGTTAGCAGCACTTTTCACATAAATGGCTTGTGTTGCCTTTTTTCATGTATATCCTCATTAGAGGTTCAACGGGTGTTTGGAGGGAAAACTGGAGATGGTCATGCTGATTTTATTTTTTTTAAAAGGTCACAGAAAACAGAGTTCATTAATTCTCACGCTGTGCAATATGGTTATTCAAATGTTAGCAAGGCCCTCAAGCAAAACTTATTCACTCTTATGGTAATAAAGATTTAATGAATATAAAATGGAATTGGAAAGTAATTTATTTAACTTTTTATGATTTTGTAATGAATGTACCCATACAGTTAGCCGTCATGACTTAAACTAGAAATAGTCCTCGTGTGATAAATTAAGGGAGGGATTTTTTTTTTAACAACTGCCTTCGTGAACTAATGATGATGAATTAAATAACCAAATGTATATATGAGAATAAATGTTGTTTTTTTGTGTGTTCCATGACATTAAAAAAAAATATGATTTCAGCATCTATTCAGGTTTGAACATTGTATTTGCCCAGTAAGGGATTCTTTAGGATAATAAACTACTGTTCTCCATGTCTCAGTGGATCACACCAATAGAACTAAATGGTAAAAAGTTTTCATACTGGTGTTGAAGTATGTTTAAACTCATGCAACACATGCCACCTTCAAGGCTTTTTGCAGCACTGTAAACGAAATCATTTCTTGCAGGTTTGGCATCATCTATCATCCGTTTTTTATCATTCCCTCTTCTGACAGTTATTTGTGATGCAATGGCAAAGAAACATTACTAATCTTTGAGGTGGACACTGGCTGCTGCATACTGAAGCTGGCAGACCTCCGTCTACCGTTTTTCTGGCCGATGGAGGCTTTGAATGCAGCTCGGCACAATTGGTCCATTGAATTATTCAGAAACACAAACTAATGCCAACATTCAATGATGTTGCTTATTGCAACTCTAATTACAACCAATCCATCAACAGTCTGCTTTAATAATACTGCACTGGATCCCTGATTTTAACGTTTGATTTTGTGGTCAGTTGTGCGCCACAAAAAATAAAAAAATAGGTGCTACACCTCTGCTCAATTATGTAGTATTGTTCTTGAAAATAATACGTGCAACATTAAGGACATCAAATTTTGCCTTTGATTTTTAGGAGATAACATCTAATGAGAACACTTTCATTGGGGGAAAAAAAGAAATCAGACTGGGTCACTCTTCACCACATCTGCACGTTGTGAAAATCAATGTGTAAATGAAGGGAGCATGAAAGTAGCTCGATTGTCGAGTTTGCAACAGGAATCACACAAAAAAAACAAGCAAAACACTAAAGTATAATCTCACACAAACACTTGATGTTTATGGATTGTCCACACACGTCCAAGCCGTTTTTTTTTTGTTTTTTTTGGCGAATGAGAGGACGGAATGGATTTTAAATGGGAAAGGAGAGATAACGGTGAGCCAATAAGAAACCACTAGAACACATCAATATGGCAAACCAACACACACACCCGCACACACACCGGCGCGCACGCGCACACACACAGCAACGCGACGACACCGGAGAAAAAAAGGCTACACACCTGAAACAAAGCGCGCACAAAAATGCCATTTTAAACCACATGAGAGAACACACACGCACACACACAGCAGAACAGAGAATTACGAATTTAAAAGCATGGGAACACAAAGAGGATGATCCATATGACGTTCCATGCCAACGTGTTATTTTACAATGATCAGATGGATGTCTGTATCGTGATTAAAGAAACTTAAAGTCCAAACTTCCATGACTCTTCTATGTTATTAGCTCTTTTTGCTCATTTTGCTGAAGACAAAAATGTCATCGACATTTTATAAAAACATGTCTGCTTTGTAAATTAACAGCATTTGGTATAGAACATTTTATGAAATATATAGATATATATATATACTGTAAAGGAAGAAAAAAAACAGAAGCAACACGCCAAACTAAGCTGTGTAGTACCTGTCTGCCTATGGGACAGTGTCCAAACTGAAATATTTGAAAAGAAAAAGAAGGTTAAGAGATCACAGTGAGAAACATCTGTTGAAAGTCAAGAGAAGAGAAAAAAATATTAAACATAAAAAAAAAAAAAAAAAAAAAAGGACCAGCGTTGATCTGACTGGTGACAGCTCGCTGCAGGACACACAACAGTACAATTCCATCTACACAACAGCTGTACATGTATCCACACAACAGGCTGGACGTGAACCCAGTACACGCATCCTTCATCCATATCCTAAATTGATGATATAAATACATTATTGACGTTTAGTTTAAAAAGATTTTAACGACTCTAGGAAGAAAACTGTACCGATCACATGTGTTGCCAACTCCAGGATAAGGGCATTTTTTGTTGCACCCACACATATAAAGATGGACGACGTGACAGGCCCCCCAAAAGTAAATCAACTTTTTCATTCTCCTCCTCATGGATATTTACAGTATCAAGGTCATAAAAAGGTCATAAACCCCACCTCTTTTAAGAATAACAGATGAAACATGGGCCTGAAATTTTAAATCAATGCACACGTCACAATTTGCTTTTTTTATTTTCATTTATGCGTTTTTCTTTCCTTATGAGCTCTTAGTGAAACTTCGCCTGGTCGTCCATCTTTATTTACAGTTTTTTCCTTCAAAATTTTTGAAATGAGGTCATAAAAAGGTCATAAACCCCACCTCTTTTAAGAATAACAGATGAAACATGGGCCTGAAATTTTAAATCAATGCACACGTCACAATTTGCTTTTTTTTATTTTCATTTATGCGTTTTTTTTCCTTATGAGCTCTTAGTGAAACTTCGCCTGGTCGTCCATCTTTATTTACAGTTTTTTCCTTCAAAATTTTTGAAATGAGTGGTTTGAATTTGAATTTGAATATGTATATATATATATATATATATATATGTGTGTGTGTGTGCGTGTGTGTGTGTGTGTGTGTGTGTGTGTGTGTGTGTGTGTGTGTGTGTGTGTGTGTGTGTGTGTTGCATTAAAGTATAGCCTATTCAGGACATTAATGCAGATAACAATCTAAAATGGTGGCAAAACAGAATATACTGTATATATATATATAGATAGATAGATTTTTTTTTAAAGTGAAAGTTGCATGAAAGAGGATGAAATCCTGCATATTAAAGTCTGGGCTCTTTACTTTGTAGCTACAGAGAGATTTACTGCTATAATCCGAGGACTGACCAGGGTTATACGAAGAAAAAAGGTCAGTATAGCTCCAGCTAATTAATTGGTTTGTGTGTGTGTGTAACACACAGTGCAAATGGTCCACTGTCCACTGTCCACTGTCCACTCCCCCCCCCCCCCCCCGTTTGTGTGTGTGTGTAACACACAGTGCAAATGGTCCACTGTCCACTGTCCACTGTCCACTCCCCCCCCCCCACCCTGTCAGCTGTGCTGTCACTTCCTGTTGGATCTACCACTTACAGAAAGGTCAAATGTTTACAGACGCCCAAATCCAAAATGTATTATCTGGCTTCCTTTTTCAAATATAGTCACAGCAGCACAGCACAGCAGACTGGCTACAAGACATTAACTCATAAATCCATATTTTACGGGTGGAGTCTATCACTGCTATTAATCTTCATGTGTTATTCATTGTGTAATAATATGTCCAACTCAGACGTCTGTGAGCCGAGGCACTTCAAACTTGTTAGATGATTTAAGCATCAATTTCAGCAGGACTCTTCAATAACCACCGGAATGGTCCTCAAGCACATATACTGCTTGAATGTATACGCCTAATTAAAACAATATTCTAATCGTTTGGTTATAAAGTGGTGAGTAGCCCACATAGGAATCTCGGGGAATAATATTTATATAATAATAATAATCTGCTGGAGATCATGCTGATTTGACACAACCATGCAGATATTTACATAAGAAATACATTAGACTATAGACGATATCAGATGAAGATAGTAGAAACCAGCTTAATTGCTTAGTTAAGACTCCCAGTGGTCTTATGTAATCAGCGGTAGATACACAACCTGCTGCCCACACACCGCACGTAAAGAAACGCGCGCGCGCGCGCAAACACACCTGCAGTGATTCAACAATTAGGAGCTCTGTCACCACCTGAAAACAATTGCGCTGATAGAAACTATAAGTGCAACCGGATGTTTTAAGACCACAGCAAATTAGTTCAAATAAAATAAAATAAACGAACTTTCTGCCACTGATGCTGTGAGGCGGTGGACTCTCTCTCTCTCCTTCTCTCTCTCCTTCTCTCTCTCTTTCTTTCTGTTAAATCAGTGCACTGAGTGATTCTTACCGTTGGACCGTCTCACAATATTCTCCAGGAAAGTATTCTGCGGGGCCACAAGTCCCCGGCGGCCCCCCGCCATGCTGCCTCCTCCCTCAGTCCGCGGGTGGATGTGTCCTGCGTCCTCCGCCGCTCCTCATGGTGCTCCTGGACACACGGACTTTGCGTGGGTGGGTGTGTGTGTGTGTCTGTGGGCTCAGCAGACGCCTCCTCCTCAGCCCGGTGCGATGCTGTCGGTGCCTCCTCACGCAGCAGCAGCAGCAGCATCATCTTCATCCTCCTCATCATCATTCAGCTGCCGCTCCTGCATCTGTGGCCGGAGCTGCAGCGCCCTCTGCTGGAAGACAGGATACTGCAATACACGAGTTTTACTACAGTAAAAGTATCTGCAACTTTATACTTCTCATCAATTTTGGTGATGAAATACATTACTCAACATTTACAGTACTCACACATTTGGTCAAGAAAGAAAATAAAAGTACCATACTTTTATGTTTTTTACTGGCATATTTAAATGATCTGCAACTTCAAATAAACCGTGGTGGACAGATTTGTAGTACATGTATGTTTTACCCAAGTATTTACAACGTATTTTTACAATTTAAGTATTTTATGCCACATATTAAGATTACTTATCACTGAAAGGTGTATTAATCCATGGTTGACTTAGACCATGTGGCTCAAATGTTGTTAATTTAGTTTTTTGTAATACTTCAGAGGCTAAAAATGTTTAAATGTTACCTATTCCTTTAAATACACATTTCACTGGAAAGGAGTAGAATGTAAAACGAAACCAGTATAAAATGACATCATTTTGCCCCAAACTTCCCAGACAATTTCTATGGTCACCTCAGGAAGCAGACAGGCATGATTATTTGAGGAAGCTAAATTCAAGGTGGAGAAATGACAACCCTGTCACGATGCAGATTTTAAGTTTTATGAAACAAAACCACAATCAAAACATAACGTGTGATTTATGGAGGCCAATGGAGATAAAGCAGGTTATCAAAGAGTCCACGTCAAGCTTGTAACAAAATGTTGTTTTCTCATGTTGTATTGTCACATTTTTAAGGTCAGTCTTTGTGTCATTTCTCTGCTCGCGTGAACTCTACCACGTCTTGGTGATTTTGAGATGACTCAGGTGATCTGTGATGCTTTTGTGTTCTGGGAAATTATTGAATTTGGTCTCCTTGATCCTGAGCCAGTTCTGGGCCCTGCGCTCTGCGGCGTGGCCATACTCCTGCTCCACGGTCATGTACGGCCGACTGATCCAGTATTCGTTCGCGGCCTCCGTCTCCAGGCGCTTCAGCGTGTTGCGTTTCATCTGCCACGTGATGGCGCGTGGACGCCTGTATTTTCCGATCCACTGCTTGCCGGGGATGCCTTTACGCAGCAGGGCCAGGGTGAGGAACATGGTGGGGGATTTCTTTCTGGAAGATGAAACAATATGTCAGAGGTGAACATGATTATACTTTTTCATTTTTTGACATGTTACAGTAGAGAATGAAGTTGTATTTGACACACTTAAACAGGTGTGTGTGTGTGTGTGTGTGCGTGCGTGCGTGCGTGCGTGCGTGCGTGCGTGAACTACTCTGCTGTGTCCAGAGGCCAAACACACCACCTGACCTGAGGAGAATATTTAACCACAACTTTTATTGTCACGTAAATAAGCACAATTAACCGCTGACCCATTATCTCATCCAACAACCTTTCATTAACATAAAGTGTTTCTTAACATACAACTGATAAACTCAGCTGAAAGTAATCACTCTGTTGAGTCATGGATTGCAAAACATGCATGACCATGACATCACATTTACTACTTAATTACCACTGGATTTCATGGGTCACTGTGTAAGAAGTAAAAGCCAGTAAAAACTTTACAGCGGCAATAACTTTTAACTCAAATATGACGTAACTGTCAGCCATGTAGAGTTTGTAAAAGCATTTTTTCTATGCTATTTCCCCAAAAAATGTTTATTTAATACAACATATTTAATTTATTTACAACTTACTTTATATTAATGAATATGTGTCTAGGTTTCTTATGTATTTTAGTGAGATACAGTATCTTAAATTATAGAAAACTATGACTTCCATTGCCCTTATAACTCCATCTGTATACGACAGTGAAGACGTCATACGCTTTAGCACAGTTATAATAACAATACATTGATAAAATATTGAAACGCAAAGTAGTAACACACCCTTTACTTTGACACGATATTATTTAACAGCAGGTAGAAATGCAGCCTCTAAATTGTTCAATTCGATGGATTAAACCAGTTGCCGCAAAGATACAGTCGGGACACAAACAATGTTAAAGTGTTTATTTGTGTGTGGTGTCCTGCGTTAAGCTAACGTTAGCCTGAGCTAACGTTACAAGGGCAGCACCGAAGGACATGCGTTTTTCTTCTATCGCTCATATTAAACGACACGACATCATATTTCCGTTTACCTCTCCTTCCTCTGGTGATGAAAGACGCTTTACCACCCGAGACAGGATTAAAGAAACGTGAAGAATGAGTGTTTAGGAACACAAAAGCGTGGAAACGTGAGTCGGGGATGACCGGTGTTTGTACTTCCGGGTGTTCTACGGAGCGTCAGGAGGCTCAAATTTGTTCACGCGTTATGGTATCCTTTCAGCTTTGTTCTAGTATTTTTCATCCTGCCTTAATCGAGTTCTTTCTAATAAACAATTTTTCTTTTTTAAATCAAAAATAATACAACAATTATATTGCAGATGACAACTTTTATGATCCAATGAAATACTTACAATATGTTTAAATAGGAACATTTTTCATTAACATTTTAAAGTGTTGCTGTTTTTTATGTGTGTGTTTGCTTCTCTGGCAATCTGTCCGATGATCTCAGAGCCCGCGTACCAATATAGGTCAAAGGTCAACTCCGGTCCCTCCTTCACTCTTTCACCCCTGCAGGCCACTCCTGCTCTGTTTTGTGTTTTTCTCGCATACTTCCTCATTTTTAAGTCAGGTTCTGTCAAGCTCTGCCTCGGCACAGTCAAGATGTTTTTCCTCCCGCTGTTTTCAGCCACAACCTGGACTTTGCTGGCTCTCCTCTTCGTCCTGTTGTTCCTGTGAGTAGATTCTAATTTTCTGGCTTTCACACCGTTGCAGTCTCCTCTACATAGTCGACAATAGCATTTAAGATGGAGGATTAGGTTAAAGTCAAAACAATATATGCAAAGTTGACTCTTTATGTCTTCTAATTTATCTAGGTACGGCACTTGGCCTCATGGCTTTCTCAAAAAGCTGGGAATACCAGGACCGAGGCCTTGGCCTTTCGTTGGAACAATGCTATACTACAAAAAGGTATGGCACACATTTTAGGGAGTTGTCCACGTTGTGTGCACATTTGCCATTTACTGAAACGTTTCTTACATATGGCTGTTATAACCTGCCTGGCGTGCAAGTTGCTCCAGTTATCGCGTTATCAAGTTATCTCTACACATTATGCTCGTAACTGTCGGCCTTTAACATCTTCCTCCTGATAGGGCATTATTCCCTTTGACCGTGAATGCCAGGCCAAGTATGGAGATGTCTGGGGGTGAGTTGTTGCTCCATATTTTATTGACAAGATTTTAAATGAGAGATAAATGTCAGCGACAGTGAGAAGTTGACATAATTGATATCATATAATATATATACATATATACGAAGATGAAACCAGAAATGTCCCTTATGGTAATGAGGCCTGACTGCAATGTTTGTTTTTATTTGTGGTTAATAAATAAATATTAGGTTTACGCCATTTATAAACATTGTACATGAAATACAACAAGCTTGTTTATCCAAATAAATAATAAACAAAAAAGCCCCTGGATAATAAGTTATGAAAAATAATAAAAAACAATGCTTACTTTGAAAGTATAGCCTTCCACAGAAAATGCATTATTATTATTATTATTATTATTATTATTATTATTATTATTATTATTATTATTATTATTATTATTATTATTATTATTATTATTATTATTATTATTATTATTATTATTATTATTAATTATTAAATTATTCAATTCTTGTTCTTAAAATAAAAATATATATATATTTGAGACAATATTTAGCTATATACAGACATATTTAATACATACATTTTTGTTGTTTGTGTGTGATGTTTTTGTGCAGATTGTATGATGCTCGGTCACCAGTTATAATCGTGATGGACCCTGAAGTCATTAAAAGTGTGTTGGTGAAGGAGTGTTACTCTTCGTTCACCAACCGCAGGGTACGAAACCACATTCAGTGACACCTCAACACATTATTGTTTTTTAATTTGCAGACATTTTGCACATAATCTAAAGGTAATTAGATTGCTGTCGTGTTATCGCTGCAGAATAGCTCGTTGTCGGCTCTCAGAGGAACGTGTGAAACTGTCATGTGCAGGAATCTACACACTCGGAGGACTTTCCTCCCTAACCATGCTCATGTTCACAGGAAAATATCCTGACGGGACCTTTGGATGATGCAATTACAGCAGTTAAAGATGAAAAGTGGAAACGAATACGAAGTTCCTTATCTCCATGCTTCACCAGCGGAAGACTAAAACAGGTCAGTGAGCATATCACGACTGAACCATTTCTTCCTTCCTGCTGCTGGGAGGTTGTGTTATTGGTAATATTATGATTATTATGATTATTATGATTACAATGATGATTACGATGATTATTATATATTAACACAACTTTTCCTCCCTTTTTAAAGTTGTTCCCTGTCATTGCTCGCTATGCAGACCGAGTCACAGACAAACTTTCACAAATGAATCTAGATGAAGACGTCGATGTCAAACTGTATGTGTTTTTTTTTTTCTTTTTGACATAAATGGCACCTTTATTTTTACATTGTTTGTCATATATTTCTTTTTTTGTAAAACCTCTCTCTCTGCAGCTGTTTTGGACCCTACAGTTTGGACGTGGTGACCAGTGCCTCTTTCGGTGTGGAGGCCGACTCCATAAACAACCCAGAGGACCCGCTGATTGTTCATATGAAGAAGATCATCAACTTTAAATTTTGGCCTATGTTGCTTCTACGTAGGTTCAAAGGCAGAGGTCATTTGAGCGTGTGAGCATGTTGTTCCACTAATATTCACATTCTGTCCTCTTTCCAGTCATATTTCCCTTCTGTAAACATCTGTTGGACCTCCTGAAAATAGAAGTTTTTCCCAAGGCCAGTATGGACTTTTTCTACACCATCATCAGGAGATTTAAAGAGCAGCAGTCTCCCGAAGACTCTGTAAGTGTCACATTTGTACCAGTGGGAAAAAAGTAAAAACTGTTGAGAGAGGTTTTCTTCCTGATCTTTGATGCTGAATGTCGTCCAGAGTCAAGCCCACTTCCTGACCGTGATGATGCAGAGCGAGATCCCGGAGACGGAGGTGAAGGATGAACAAGTGCAGCCCGCCAAAGGTGAGTCTCCACCACCACGCGCAGCTGTGATTTATATAAACGTCCAGGTAACACCTCTGACTGGTTCAATATGAGTGCATCACTCTGATTTGATTCGTTTTCAGGGGTTAATGAACATATTTGATGCGTGTGCGTTTCACTTCATTGTGTCGTAGGTTTGACTGAACATGAGATTCTGTCCCAGGCCTTAATTTTCGTCTTCGGTGGCTATGAGACCACCAGCATCACTCTCTCTTACCTCCTGTACAACCTGGCCACCCACCCTGAGGCCATGCTCAAACTGCAGGAAGAACTGGACTCCCACCTTCAGAGAGACGTAATCCATTTGTGCTATAGTGTTCTGGGAAGTTTTAATGCTCAGGAGGCAGCTGGTATATTTTCAAAGTTTGAATTTAACAACTGCAGATGGACGCACAAGTTCGAAATGAATCTGCCATTTATTTCTAAATATAGAAATACTTATTTATTCAAGAGCTAAAAGTATGACCCACACAAACGCAATGGCCTGCGTTTTTTTTAAATGCCCAATATGCCTTATACTCTGCTACACATGTATACAAAATATACAAATAATATACAATATACATGTGGTACTTGTATGTGGGACACAGGGGCCACTCTAATCAGAAATATCGTTTTTTTTTGGCGCCCAGGCTCCGGTTTCATACGAGGACCTGAACAGTCTGCAGTACCTGGACCAGGTTGTCAGTGAGTCGCAGCGTTTCAGTCCCGCTTTACCTCGGATTGAGAGGATGTGCAAAAAAACCGTGCAGGTCAACGGAATCACCTTCCCCGAGAATACCCTGGTCGCAATTCCCGTGCCCATATTGCACATGGATCCGCGTTTCTGGAGCTTACCCGAGCGCTTCAGACCAGAGAGGTGAATGTTACACCATACATGAGTCTTTTAACTGTGTATTATAAATATATAACTGTAAGTGCGTGTGTGTGTGTGTGTGTGTGTGTGTGTAGGTTCAGCAAGGACAGCGGCGAGGAGGTGAACCCGTACGCCTACCTGCCGTTTGGCGTGGGGCCTCGTAACTGCATCGGGATGCGCTACGCTGTCCTGGTGATGAAGATGGTCCTCGTCCGACTCATGCAGAACTACTCTGTGGAAACATGCAGAGAGACCATGGTAAGGGTCACACGCGCGCACACGCCTAGGTTCATTCCCACTCTCTGGGGGGTCACGACCCTGATTCCACGTCTTCCCTTAGATTCCTCTGGAGTACGACTGGAGGATGCAGCCGACGAAGCCGATAAAACTCAAGTTTGTTCGCCGACACCTGTAATCTCAGAGGAACCAAATCTATAAAGATATAATCTATGGATGACATTCACTGTAGGTTAATGAAGTGCTTTTCTAGCCCCAACATATGCTGAACATTTGATTTTACATGTAATGCTCACAAATGTATTTTATCCACCTCTCTATAAACAGTCTTTGCAATGAAATGTTACCACTCTCTGATGGCACTCTCTATGGCACATAGTTACATAACATTCATATTAATATAGTAATATATATATATATGCATATTTCTCATATTCATATATCTATATATATATATAAAAAATATATATATATGAATATGAGAAATATGCAGAGTGTGTAGTGCGCATCACATGCATAGCGAGCTTACAATAGAGAATGTATAATAGACTCCTCCAAAAGCATCCACATTGTTTAAATGTTTACATTTGTTTAAATCAGCTTTGCTTCTTTTTTTCTGCATTTAAATTCCTTTTCACCCAGTTTTTCAGTAAAGGGGATTTTTTATTCAAAGGCCCATTACTTCACTCATTTCCCCTCAGGAGCTTTTATGATTCCATATAATTATAAGATAAACTCTCCCGTTTGAAACAGTAACTGTGAGGTTTCTGTTTCCACCGAGAGGTTGAGTCAGACTCCGAGTAGGAAACGGTAGATTCCCATTTCTTCAGCCATCCATCTTCTTCTACATTATACTGAAGTACCACACATTGATGACACAAACGGGCCCTCAGATTGTACACTTTTCTTTAATAAATTTTAAAACTGGCTATAAATCTGGTCGACTCCAGTTTAATCTGTGAAAATTCATCATTAAAATGCTGATGCCTGTTTTTACTAGTGCTGGGCGCGTCGACGCGTCATCGTGATTAATCGCAGAGGACATAATGCGATTAATCGCGATTTAAAATTGGAATTGTTGCTCAGCACTCGTTTTTTTCCGTTCGTTTTTTTCCTCGAAATGACTGAAGTTTCCCAGTTTACGTTCATAGCTCACACACTTGTCAGATTCACAGGAAAAAGAAACATTAAAAACAAAGCGGATGACATTTAAGCATTTGATCCTTTCACTCAAAAATCGAAATCAGATAAATATGCTGGTTTCATGAGAAATGTCTCTGTGTTACAGTTTGTCGCGCGTTAACACTGCTTTTCGATTGATTATTTTATTATAAAAAAACGAAATAATGTATCTATAACGTGATGCACTTATGAAATGTATGAAAATGTCCCAAATAAAGATGGAGGAAAAAAGGGTTAAAGAAGCAGCCATATTTGGAAATAAATATCTTTGTGTGTGGTCTATAGAAGTGTGGGCCCAGTTGGCAGCTTGTTGATCAAAACCATTTATAACACACATTCATTCATGCACAGTCAGGAAAACAAAGAGCGACTCACATACAAACATCCAGGTTGTAAACAAAAGCTTTTTTTTGTTATAAAAAAAAAAAAGGAGTATAAAACGGCAACGCCACAGTGCGTTCTTCAAAAATCTCTGTGGAGTGACTACTGCAATAGAAAAAAAGGAATAACAACGCAAACATAACATGTGGGATAAAAACGTTTTAAAAGTATTATATTACAAAGCCTTTCAGAATCCTGAGTTTATCAAACATAAACAAAACAGACACAAACAAAAAGGGCCAGAGTCCTGATGTCATCGAAATACAAAACAGGATTGGAAAAAAAGAAAATTAAATAAACTTGAAATATTTCCGTGCTTGTAGTCCAGTCTTCAGGCGTCCAGCTAAACATGTGAAACTGAAAGGTCCATGGCTCTTGTTCGGGACCACACACATTACGCAGCACACGTGGTGTCGTTTGTTTGTTAACAGCATATACGGAGTTGTAAATGAGGTGCTCTTCATTTGGGAAAAGCAGCATTGTCTTGTAAAATTATTCAGAATTTTATATTTAAAAAAATAAGATTCAAATGATAGTGAGTGGTGACAGACATTTTTATATCTAAATTCAAAATTAGGTTTGTGGAGCTCCAAATGAAGAAACACCAGTGTTCCTTCCCTTATGTGCGTCACAAACCGACTTAACTAAAGGTCCATAATAAACATGATGATTGAACACACTGATGACTGGGGAGCTGCCCAGTACAGCCACAGTCTTCTACTGGTGGCCACTGGGAAGCTTGTACCTTGCTCAAAGGCACCCTGGCAGTTGCTACTAAGAAAGAATTCTCTCTATTTGAACCCGAAATCTTCTTGGTAGAAAAAAAGAAAAATTATTTTACAAGGTAAAGCATCACTGGGTTCAGGGGCATGTAGGAGCCATCCCAGTTGTGCTTTCTCCGGTTCAGACACTGGCGGGTTGGTTTGTGTGTGTGTGTGTGTGTGTGTAAAATGAAGCTGATTGTAGTTTTGCTTCGAATCTATCCAGCTTTCTATGATAGAAAAAGACAAAAAAAAAAGAGAAAAGTCTGAGGTCCTGATGCTCTCACAGCATTTAGAGGCAAAGTGTTCCAAGTCCAAGAAAAGAAACGTTTTGGACCGTTGACCAGCCACGGTCACTTGGATGGAGCAGATTTCAACCAGTGGCTTCTTCAGATTGTGCCATTACCGTTAACACATGGGGTATTTTTTAAATACATTATTAAAGAACAACTCCAAACTGCAAAGAGACAATAAATCTGCATATTTCAGAAGATGTCATGAATCATTTGACGATCGTGATTTAAGTGACATTATTCAGCTGCAAAACACTTAAAAACTAGAGACAAGCGGACAAACAGTCTCCACCCACGTCAGCTTTCCAAGAGTTCAAGTTTGTGAGTTATTGAAATGAATTTGGAGTTATAAAAAAAATAAATAAATGCCCTTGTAGATTATAGCACCAAAAATCTGGGCCTGGCTGGTAAATGTTCCTAAATTGTGAAACAGCCCTGCTTCGGTCCCTTGTGGTGTTGTAGCAGGTGGAGTTGTGAAAGAGACTTGAGGTGTGAATCCGTTTTGGATGTTAACAGAGAGATGATGATCCGGCCTCTGGAGTGTTAACCTCTTTCCTCCTCCAGCGTGGAGAAACCCTCCCACTGTTGTGGATCTCCGTAGGGGGGTTCTGGTGACACCCTGACCCGGTGCAGTGGAGGTTCAGGCACTGGACCATTTCCTGACCACAGGTGGTTCCTCTTACCGGCGGGGCTGGTGGCGCGAGTGACGCGGCAGAGAGGCCGGGCTGGAGGAGGACGAGGGCGAGACGGAGGCGGCGGCGTCCTCGGCCTCCTCCAGCTCTCCTCCTGCTCCTCCGTGGAGCTCCTGGCTGACGCTGGACTGCAGCGCGGCCGGGGTCAGCCACTCTTTTGGCAGGCAGCTCTGCAGGAACGGCACGCAGGAGCTGAAGTAGGCCAGACGGTTCACCCAGCGAGGGATCTCCCTGCCACACAGGATCTGAGGAGAGAGGGAGGGGGGAGAGAGAGGGGGGTTGGGGGGAGAGGTCATTGTGGTTCTTTAAGCAGTTTCTTTCTTTATACAGTATATATTATGACAATTGAGTCTCTCGACTTTATTTTTACTCGCTCAGTGTGAAATCTGGGCTTGTTTAGAAATTATTAATTTTATTAAAAGAATATTATAATTTTATTGATTTATGTAAATTGGGTCAGGTAAAAACCTTTTCCACTACTTCAGAGTTTGAAGAAAAAAAAAAAAAAAGGGGCCTTTATGGTGACTACACACAGATGAGCAAATAGTGAGCTCTTGTTTTTATCCATAAAAAACACCTGGTGTTCGTGTGAGGCAGGAATTAAAAAATAAAAATAAAAGAGGCTTTTATTCACACTGCAGTCATGCGTTTTCAAAAAAAAAACAAACCCTGACATCTCACACTACAACAAGTTTCCACCTCACCAGCCAGAGCCGATCGGCTGGATTTTACACAGCAGACGCCGAGTTTGATTGTGGATAAAAATAACACGGACTCTGAGGCGAGAGAAAATAAAAGTGAGGAGGCGATAAAAAGGAAAACACAAAAGATCCCCGTGAACCCTTCCTCCCGTGCAGTACTCCACCTCAAACCTGGCAACATAGTCACGCTGATTTTTTTTCGCATCAGTTTGGATATATTGTGCTTTTATAGGAAACCTGTTGCACGGGCAACATTAGAGGGAGGAATGGATTCCACTGAATTTTAAAAAACATCTCAAACTTACTGTGTGTGTGAGAAAATGGGTGAACATTCCAAAAATCCACAAAAGAGCTGGATGCAAAATAAATGAGATTAGAGTGCATCAACATTTAGAAAGATAATTATATATATATATATATATAATTAAATATATAATATTGACTCCGTTTAGTTGATGCCGAGTGGCTTTAAAATCTGACGACTTTGATTTATATAACAGCCCAGAACCGGGTGCCTTCAGAAGATTTATTTTTCCACACAGAGGACAGATAACAAAGTCACGCAGGTCACATCGTCTCTCTCTCTACACACCATTAATCGTCATATTTCATCTTTCAACAACCTCCAATCCTTTTCTCTCTCTTTAAGTCAAGGAGCCACAGTAACCGGGAGAATCCCCTCCTGAGGGCAACACTGTATCTCTCTATATGATTATATAGATGCGACCCCAGTATTTTGTAACCATGTAAGCATGTAAACATATACAAATATGTATTTCTGTATCCAGAGTTTGTGGTATTTGGGTGTTTGTGAGTGTGTGTGAGTGTGTGAGTGTGTCAGAGTGAGTGAGTGTGTGTGAGTGTGTGAGTGTGTCAGAGTGAGTGAGTGTGTGTGTGGGTGTGTGTGTGCCAGCTGGCTCTGCAGGTCTGGGCTTGTATCAATGTGTCCTAATCCCCCATCACAGTGCTTAACGCTAACTGCAAGATTCCCTGCTCATTAGTCACACCAGGATAAGCTTCTTGAAAGCGCACGCACACGCACACAAACACACACACACACACAGACACTCACACTATGAGTGCTAGATGTGGCACGGGTCACTCCTTTTCCAACTGAGTGTGTTTTATCCTGGAGCTCATTCAGTTAAGTTCAGGTGTGTGTGTGTGTGCGTGTGTGCGCGCGCGCACACGTACCTCTGACAGTGCTGAGGAGAAGTGGTTGCAGTTCTTGTGCATGAGGTGGTAGGCGTTGCCTTTGTACTCCTTGCCCATCTCCTCCACGATCCTCTCCACATCCTCCTCCGTGAAGTCGGTGCTGCCCAGGACTATCGCTTCTCTGCAGGGACACATGCAAATTAATTTCATATTTTACTCAAATGTATAATCATAATCATCATCATAATAATAATAATGTAAGAAGTTATTATCTGTAACTATGCGTCTCTTAAAGGTGTTAGAAAAAAATAAAAAATATATATAAGAAAAAATAATATCTTATATATTAATATTTTGAACTGGTTTAAAACCAGTGACTGACTTCAGCCTGACAGGGAAATGGAACCATCTGACAACGACACGCTGCAGTGGATGACATGGTGGCATTTGTCCCGGATGGTCCTCCATACTTACGGTCTGGTGGCCTGCATGCAGACCGCAAGTGTGTGTGTGCGTCAGATAGTGTGTGCCGAAAGCCACAGGGCAAATCAACTAGAGCAGAACTAATACTCAGCCGTACAGGAGCTCCGAGTAGACGGACGGTTTGTGGCTGATTCGGGGAACGACACACTACATTTTAAAACTTAAATTGGAATAAAACCAGTTGATTTCATTCATTTCACTTAATTGCTTTGTTAAGTTGAAACTTAAAATATACAGCGTCGCTTGTACATCATGTTTAAGTCCGTGTAACACAATTGCCTTTGGGTAAGCTTAAATATTATTTGTGGATCATGAGCTTTTTATTTATTTATGTGAGCTGAACTTGCATTGTGTTACCGGAATACACATACTCATTATATTTTGCTTTTGAGTAACATAATACAATTTCGAGGAAGCTGTTGACAAAGTTAATTAAATTAAAAGTCAACGTTTCATTTTTTTGAGTGCGGAACTCAATCGAAATCCTCAAAACATCAGCCAATGCCAAAAAACATATATTCTATTGCAGGAAAAGTGTGTTGGACTGGATAACATGTATAAATGTACAATTCATCTTTTGTTTTGAAACTCACAACACACAGCATCACATGAAAAAATGAGGCAACGTTACATAGTGGGCTCATTCTCCTCCGTTATCTAACCCCCTTCCTGTATCCAAGATAAATCATCTGCCACAAAAACCACGAGGAACAAAGTGTGAAATGAAAAATAACATATTGGCTAACAGATAAAGAGTGACCAGTCTCTCAACTTAACTCGAGTGACATTTTTTGTTTTAATCCATAGCTCAAAAAAAAAAAAGGCTTTTTAGATGTTGATTTTTGAGAACATGGCTTTCTTATCTTGTTTCTTATTAGGGGAAAACAGAGATGTTTTCTCACAGGTCAAAACATTTAGAAATAATAATAATAATAATAATAATAATAATAATAATAATAATAATAATAATAATAATAATAATAATAACATTATTATGACTAATCATCATCATCATCATCATCATTTGCAACCACAAGCTAAGAAATCAGGGTTCTACAGTCAAAAGCATGTGATCTCCTTCAGACACTTACTTGAACTTAAAGGTGTCACCCAGTTCCGTCGCGTCACCTGGTGTGATCTCAAAGATCCCTGAGAACGGATACGGGTGTCCGCCATAGGCAAACTCTGGAAACGCACAACACCATAAAAACGTCACCCGCTCAACATGTTGACATGTATACGAGGGTTGGATGGTATCTTCTCCAAAAGGCAGCGGTGAGGTGTAGGTGTCGGATATATCTGGTATCATCTTACCTCTTCCATAGATCTCAATCCCTGAGTGGAACACACCGATGCCCATGGAGCTGGTGAACTCATTGATCCAGTACTGGAGACAGAAAAAAAAGGCAGAGGAACGCAGATTAAAATGATGCGTATCAATAGAACTGTGTGTGTGAGTTCACACATTTATTCTCTTCAGTGTACGAGGCTTAACGTTGACGGAGTCGCCGTCTTATTGTGCTTTCATGTGTTTATTGTCGTGTTCGGAATAACCACAATCTTCAGCGGCAGTTTCAAGTATTGTGTCAAGTATGGTGTCAATATATATTTCACAAACTCAATTAACCTCATATAATTTTATATATATATATATATATACACACACACACCAAATACATGATCAATTATTATGAATTAAATAATCTGGAATGAGTTTAATTATTTAAGTCTGATGCTGTCGAACCTTCTGCAGACAAAACTGAGACTAAAGCAAGTTAAATACAGTGATTTAACTTTAAGCTGAATTTTATGGATTTTTATTTTTATTTTTTTTGAATGAACACTTATTCCAAAGGAGGCCCAAGAGATGAACCAAATGAAATAATCATGACATCGTGAGAAGCAGGTACGGGTCACATTCAGAATCTAGAATTGACATTTGCAATGCAAAACCTATTTAAGAGCCTGTTAACCACAGCTAGAATCTACTCTTGAAATCTGCTCCCGTCCTAACTGACTACGGTCACACACAAACAGTGTGTGGTGACACTACACTTGCATTTCACACAGAGCAGGCAGCATGAAGATGAGATGAGTTATACAAAAAAACTAAAGAGACCGTGACTCTTCAAGCTCGACTCATATAAAGTGTAAGTCAATAAAAATGGAAGAGAAGACACTCCAGAGCGCCGTGCAAACCGAGATAGATTTAGATCATACACGTGTTTCAGTTTCAAGTTCACACGGCCTCCCCCGACCTACATACACTAAGGTCTATATACAGGACAAAAAATGTCAGCAAGTGACTTTCATTTCAGAGGTGAACCCCTCCAAGAAAGAATTTGGAAATAAGTCCATCTCATTTAGAATACTTTTGTAGACACAGGGGAAAATAAAACAAACAGCATTACTGAAAATCCTGTTTCAGTTTAGTGGTTGTTTAACAGCTGGCTCAGGAGAAACTGTAAAAAAAAAAAAAAAAAAACAGTGAATAGGTTTAGACGCACAAATTGTAAATGGGGAAAAACTGCTGATTCAGTGTGTGTGTGTGTGTGTGTGTGCGTGAGTAAGAAAAGCTGACTGTCTGGTCACCCCCCCTTCATGGGGGGGAAATAAGACTCTTATCTTAGCACTCGTTTCTTCAAAGCTCCTTAAAACCAGCTTCCCCCATGAGCCGAGTGTGTGTGTGTGTGTGAGTGTGTGTAACAGTAAATATGTGTGTTTATAAATGAGGTAAACACAGACAAGTGAGGGGAGTTGATATAGGATGAGATGGATGAACACGGAGTAAATGGGTTTTCTGTTCATTTTAATCATCTCACTTTATGCAGTATTTCCGCGCTGTACTTTTCCTCTTTGAAATATTATGGTCTGTGAGCGTGTGGGGGATCATGAACAGTGTGAGATGAACCAAATGAAATAATCATGACATCGTGAGAAGCAGGTACTGGTAAGAGCCTGTTAACCACAGCTAGAATCTACTCTTGAAATCTGCTCCCATCCTAACTGACTACGGTCACACACAAACAGTGTGTGGTGACACTACACTTGCATTTCACACAGAGCAGGCAGCATGAAGATGAGATGAGTTATACAAAAAAACTAAAGAGACCAGGGTGATATGTCTTTATCTGGAGCATCACAGCCATGGTGGAAACTGAAAGCAGGCTGACAAACATGCACTGAGGGAAGGAAACCAGTCCCACGCTGATAAATGTAAAAACACACCCAGTAGATAACATGTAAACCAGAATGAGGCTCAACACAGAAATAAATAGTCTGTGCAATATATATATATATAATATTTATATATATATATATACAGTATACTGTATATATATTTTTTTTACAGGTTAATTTGTTTTATATATCAGTGCCTGTAAGGCTACAACTAAAGATTATTTTATTTCTCATTATCTTACCAAGGGCATGCAATAATAATCATCATCATCATCATCATCATCATCATTTTGCAGAAATCTACATTAGCCCCCAATTTACTTTGACCAGCAATAATACTACATAATATAATAGTTATATATATATAGTAACTCCTCAGAAAAACGAAGTCTCACTTATAGTCTATAGTTTCACAGCATTCCCATTTTTAAAATAAACGTTGCTGTCTACAGCAGGCAAGAAAAAAATATATATATTATTATATTTTAAATAAAATTGAATTAAATGCATATTGAAACTTTTCAAGATCTGCAGAACATCTGTATATAATGTGACATATTGCCGCACTTTACCTTGCAAACTGGATGTTACCAAAGAAAACCATGTGCATGTCCTTTAGTGATCCGGAGCATCATCCACAGCACAACACTCCACACACAATGACACAATGTTGCTGGTGTGAACCTTAATGTCCAGACATATTCTACCACAGACAGACAGACAGACACGCACACAGACAGACAGGTGGTGTGCAGATAATGCCGTCTCATTAGAGCGGCCTACTGAGGCACTCAGAGCTGGCCAGGAAATCCACTTAGCAGTCCGACAGAACGGCAACTGGGTGAGGGGCGTCGTGTCTGCACACATATTCCTGAAAGGCACGTGGCATTATTGATCCTCAAATGGGAAACTGTTGTTTCATTTTTATATATATATAAAAACATTGTGTATGTTGATATTAAGCCCCGCCACAGGATCCCACCCGGACCAAAGCGCCACCCTCTGCCACTGTTCATCCCGATGTGCCAATCTGACCTCCGCCATTATCTGATCTTTATATATTGCTGACTTCCTTTAAAAATAATCACCTATAATGCATGGGTGGATAAGACAACAGACATTTTGTTGCTAAATATATTTAAAATACAGAAATACAGACATATTTAGCCCGCCTCTTGGCTGCACATATATTATCGAGACACAGGGTCTTCTCACCTAAATCTCTGCAATAAATATAATAAAGATACTTTTCCAATAGCACATCTCACCGCTGTCAATCAGCAGTCACACTGGATGAACCAGGGAGCGAATCAGCAGTCGGCCAGTGAGCGGGACACCAACACACAATCAACCATTCAATCCCTCCCTTGACACAACTGCTCACTTTTCCTCCAGTGAACAGGTCTGAACGACCTAATCAATACACAGAGGAAGTGTTGGAGGCAGAGGCATGAATGAATGAATGGATCCCTTTGTCATCAATGAACACCCCCTGCAAACAAGCCAACATCTTCCTGCACAAAACCAACACAAATATGCATGGGTGTGAGTGGATCTGCAGGCGCAAGCACAAACATGCGCAAAAAAAACACAAATGTGCACACTCATTCTCTCCCACACTAAAAGCAATGGACATATAAACTGTGTGTGTGTGTGTGTGTGCGTGTGTGTGTGTGTGTGTGTGTGTGTGTACAGTATGAGCAGCCACTGTCAGGCCTTGGCGTGTTAACAAGTGCCAAGGATCCCTTCAGCACTTCACATGAATGGTTGCGAGATAAAAAAAGAAGAAAAAAAGCTCCTTGGGTTCCATTACTGAGAAGAAAGTAATGTCAAAGGCAAGTGAGGTGAAAAAAGAAGAGGAAGTGCAAGAAAGAAAGAAAAGGGGGGAGGAGAGGAAAGAGAGAAAAGGGGAAGGAAAAAAAGAGCACAAAAAATGAGAGAAAGATATGGAGGAAAGACATTATGAAACAAATAGAATAATTATGTGGAGAAATACGAGTAGGGATAGAATTTGACTTTGAAAATATCTCTGTTGTATTTTGTTTTTCTTGTACTTTTTAGTACGGTTTAGTTTAAGTGTGAATGTAAAAAAAGACAGGTTTTGTTATTTTCTTTGTGTGTCCATGACTTTTTACTTGACAATTCCCATTAAAAAGAAATCTGTCCATGGCAGAATCCATATCGATCAATGATTTATGGATGTCCATTATTTTTTGCTCTCCACACTGAGTCACCGACCGGGCACAGTGATCACATCATGACTCAAATTCCACCTCTGTGTCATCCTCTTAACAAAGAGCTGGCTTTAAAAAAAACACATATTTTCCAATCTTAAGTCTAGAGAGAACTCCCAGATATGGATACATTGAATATATAGAAGAAAAGGTCATTTTGGATTTAAAGAGAGGCACAACATTGAATATGTGTGTGCGTGCGTGCATGCGCGTGCGACAGTGAAATATGTTTAATGTCCTGGTTTTTTAATGGTTAATTAACTGGTGTAAACTCTTTACAAAAGCACTTTCTGCAAAAAAACTCACACCCCAATGAGAACGAGCAGGTCAACCCAAACATTAAATCGTTAAAACAGTCCATAATTAAACCAGGTTTCGTTTAATAACTGAGCCGGGCTAAAGAGAGGAATATGCACAATTGTAAATTGGATTTAATCTCCAACTTTAATCCTCAAACATATTCTGATGTGTCGTGTTGTTTTTATATCGACTCTTTTTATAACCGAGTTTGGCATCAAATCCTGGAGAGTAATACAACGCGAAACAAGACCATAGTTTTTAGATGAGAGTGACAAAAGTCAATTAAACATATGTATTCTTTTTTTTTTACTTTTTCCACCCACCATATCATACACGTTGAGGATGATCGGCTCGTTTGCCATCGCTGGCATCTGGATTTCCTCCTTCGCGTACCTTCGTTCCTTCTGCGGGTCTTCCTCCTCCGCACACCCCGCTACTCCTCCTCTTTCTCTCGGTGTGAGATCCAAACCGTCTGCCCTCCTTTCCTCGACCGACCCCCGGTTAAACCTGGACCTCCGTCCGCCCGTTATTCACCTCCCCCGGTGGGTTTCCGTGCGACATATGCGGAGGAGGGAGGAGGGGGGCTTTGTCCGAAAACCTGCCCGCCTCGCAGAGCTCCAGCGGCGGCGGAGGAGGAGGACGCTAACCCCGCTACTTCAGCCGCCGAAGACCGGGTGAAAACGCGGACTTTACGCGGGGAAACGTGTCTTCCACGAACCGCGGAGACACCGAGAAACCGTCATTCCATCCTCCTCCAAGCCCCGGTTAGTACACGGACACGAGGCCGGGGAATTAAAATGTGATTTTAAGGTAATATTATTGTTCCGCGGTGGAGATGAGACTCGCTAACGGAGATCAGGAGCAGCCAGGGAGGCTGGAAGCGACCGCTGGGAGAAAGTGGGCGAGTGGAGCGCGGAGCATCACGGGAAATGTAGTTCTTGACTTGAACCACAGACTGTCAGATTATCAAAAAATCACTTCCTTCCATTTTTGTTGTTTTGGTCTCATTCACCAATACGTGGCTTTCATACGGTTTAATGATCTGGGCCGGAAGTGACGTCATCTGCCCTTACACCCCTAAAATCAATTTTAACAGAGATAAAAAAAAAAACATTTATTTTAAATGTTTTGGGGGTTTAGGTTTTACAGTGGCAGCCAGTGGGCACCGTTAGAGAACAGAATGGATTCCAATAATTATTAACATGACTTGAGGATATTTGCATCCAGAGCAGGCACACAAATTGAATGATTTGTATTTGTAATTGCTTAATTTACTTGTACAGAACAGACACATTTTCACAATCAATCACAAACTGATGCAGATGTGCTTTCCACTACTATTCACATAAAAAAAAGAGAGTGGCCTTGTCCACAGACAGATGCCAGGGATGCATTTCATCAGTCTTTGAATTTGAGCTTATTAATAGTAGTCATAATAATAATTTATTGCATTCATTCCCTAGCAGGAGTAGAGTGGAGATATATATATATACTGCTTAAAAATGCCTATTTTGAGCCATGGATTCATAAATGCAGCTCACAATTTAAGGGGCTCTGATTTTTAAAATATTTAGGCCCTAAAAATGTGTTGAGCTAAATATACACATCCAATTACCCTGACTCTCTTATTACTCTCAGAAATGTTTTATAATTGGACTCTTTATACGTATGCTTGACTTGGACATGCGTTGTTAGGGTTAGGGTTGGGTACAAAAATGTCTCTCTGTATGTCCACATGTCCACATATCTGTGTAGACGAGGGTAGTGGGCAGCATCCTCATACGTTGTCCTGACGGCATATTTCAATGTTAGTGCTGTGCCATATTAGCACTTTGCACTCAGTATCCCACAAAACTCAGGAGCCCTCCTGCTGGTTTTCTCCCAGCAGTTCCATGAGTGTCTCCTGGGTGGAGAACTCCAGCAGCGAAGAGTTCATCTCATCCAGCAGATCCTCTCCCAGCAGGAAGCTCTTCATGTCGTGCACCGTCAGGCCGATCCGATGGTCCGTTATGCGGTCCTGGGAGAAGTTGTATGTCCGGATCTTCTCCGATCTGCCTCTGCTTCCAATCTGGAGCCGGAAAGTTATTTTTAGAAATGATCTTCTACCTTTATTATGCAAGAACCTTATTCTCAAACTAGTTTCAAATATCTGGAGTTTTTTTTCTGAAGTTAATTTTCTCTTTTCTCAATAGCACCACCTGTGGATTACATTAAACGGGTCTCTGTGTGTCTTCACCTGTACTTTACGCTGGTTGTAGCGTTTGCTGGTCTCCTCTTCCAGTTTCATGCTGTAGAGTTTTGCTCTCAGAGACTTCATGGCTTTCTCCCTGTTCTTCAGCTGAGAACGTTCCTGCTGGCACTCTGCAACCACACCTGACAAACATTCCCTCCCATTAAATGTGCAGATAGAATCCTCTTTTCTTCGTTTAGGCCTGTGAGCAAAATGGTCTTGCAGGTAAGATCGTCAAAAAACGTTATTGTACATGAAATATTTGTGTATTCCTGCTGACCTCAAAATTCAGTGAGTATTATTATTTTTGACATCATATCTACAACTGATGTTTGCACTATTTACCTGTGGGCAGATGTACTATTCTGACCGCACTGTCTGTGGTGTTGACATGTTGGCCTCCTGCTCCACTTGCCCTCTTTGTTTCTATTCTCAGGTCCTTTGAGTTTATGGTGAAAGAAATCTGAACACCCAAAAACGCATAATATACATTAGTCAACAACTCTTATCAACATAAATTCCCGAAAAGTCATAAACACAGATGAGAAATGTTACAGCTGAAATACTTTCATATGTGTTTTTTCTTCAAATATTAATTGGAAAGACAGAAACTACGACCTATCTCCTCACATCATAACACACCTTTATATGAATTATTTCAGTTAATATACAGTATATTTCAGAATAATTTTCCTCCTCCGTCGGTTGTTTTAACTGTTTTGATTGCTACTCATGTAAAACTGTACCTCTGTGGGTTGGGGCAGTACCGCCACAGTCATGGTGCTGGTGTGCGTGCGACCTTGTTTTTCGGTCTTTGGAACCCTCTGCACCCGATGGACCCCGGCTTCAAACTTCATCCTCTTGTAGCTCTGAGGGCCGCTGATGCTGGCCGAGGCGTGACGTAGTCCACCTGTAGGTGGGTGAGCAATAAGAACCAGCGCTGGAAATGTTAATCACTGGTATATACTAGAGGTGATTATGTGCGAGCTCAATGCATACTGATGACAATATGATATGTGGTTAAAGCTATAAAATATCATATAAATTATAATCTCAATTTCGACTGTTTCACCATTAACACTCTTTTAGAGTTCAGGTTTGTTTACGTGTGTGTATGTGTGTGCGTGTGCGCGTGCGCGTGTGTGTGTGTGCATATGTCCACTCCCATTCGATGTGGAGGTTTTGATGCCACGATTCGGCACTTTACTCAAACATTGAAAACACACCGACCTATCTCGCTGGTCATGTGCTCCAGGATGTCAAAGGACCAGCCGTGATGCTGAGCGAAGCCCTGGTACATTTCAAATACCTTCAGAGTGGAGGAAACGTATCCAGACATCAGGCAAATGCACAAAAAAAATTGTAATGTTCATTGTGCTACACAGGGTCATTTCCGACCTCATCAGTGAAGAGCATGGCCTCCTGACCCCCAACACCAGCTGTGACCTCCAAGACGAGATCGCTCAGATCAGCCTGCTCCTCTGGGATCAACAGATCCAGGATCTGATTGATGAAACAAAAAAAACGAAACAGCTAACAGCTTCAGTATCATATTTAACATTAGTTTTTTTATAACTTTATTTATACTGCAACCGTATCTCACATGGCTGAAATGTCACCCGCCCACCTTTTGTCTGAGATCTTGAATGTCTTGCAGGATTCCTTCTCTTTCCTGCTCGGCCAGTTCTTGCAGGGCTGGGTCTTCGTCTATGAGGGAAAATACACAATCACACACACAAATGGAGGTTGATGAAAAGTTCATTCACCGATTAGTTGCAACAGTGGTTAAAATGACTTTGATAATCAATCTATGGCGAAAACATAAAATATGGTGTAATATTTTCAGATTTCTGTCCCAAAATAGTAGATTGGCTGCATTTTGTAAACTGCATATGTTGTTTTCTTGGGGGGGCGGGTTTGGTAACTCTAAATCAGCACATTAAAGGTTAAACCCCCACTGGCAATTATTCCTTGAATTTAAAAATGTGTTTTCTGTCAGAAACTGTGCCAAAATGTTTCCACACACGAATCTTACCTCTCAGCAGCGCCTCCGTCTCGTCCATCTCTTTGTGTTTGGTGTCCAGCTCTCGGATGCTCTGGATGAGCGGAGACAGCAGGGACACTTTGCTCCTCTTGGTCCTCAGCTGGTCCTCGCTGTTCAACTCCTCCGTCCCACTCTGGTTGATTTTTCTCAGACATTCACCGTACTCAGTCTCCATCTTCTTCAGGTGATCCTGCAGAGACCTCTGGGCAAACAGCTCATCCACGGACAGTAGCTTGGCCACTAGCAGTGGTGCGCCGGTGTGAAGACTCCTGCTTCTGTGGCTGGGATTATTTAATCCCACAGTTTGGCTGAGGGCTTTGGGAGATGTGTGCATCAGCTGACTAAACATACACCACTTTCCCAAATGAAGGCTCACAGCTCTTCTGAAAGCCATCCTAACATCAGCTTAGGTTCCAACACTGACTATAAAGTGGCACAAGTAAATCCTGATATGACTTGACATTCCCACATGAAGTTTACCTTTGTGGAAAGAAACTAAAGCCAAACTTCACTTCCCAACATTTGGTCGTTTTAAATGTTCTTATTTCTCACATAAATATTAGCTTCTATAACTTACACAGCTGTGACAGTATGCTGTTAAAGCTGATGGGTTTTAATTCGGCATTAATCGGGAAAAACAAGCACGTTTTGTATCCATGAAATTTCAAATTTAGTGATTAATTCAAGTCGCCAATAGCCACAATAAGTGGATAAACGTAATCAACGAAGAAAAAAGTCAAACAAGTCAACTTTTTCGCGATTAAATTTAGGATTAATCCGAGATTAAATCACAAAAACATTATAAGAAGTCAAAAAGAAAACATAATGACACAGTGTAGCCAGCTAATGTTTGCTCTTTGAGTCAAATAACAGAGGGCGGGTTACCTCCCTTAAATATTTCAGGTCATCACAAACGTCGATGCGACTATAAAGCACCTGTTTTCGGTCATTCATTATTAATAAAGGGTCTAATAATATATTTTTGAGGTTTGTTAGAGAATATCTTCCTCGTTCGTCACCTCTCTGATGGGCGCAGACATGTTGAAAATGTTGTACGCATGCGCATTGCGCACTTCCTGTTCAACCAAAGACACACCGGGAAGAAGATGGGTCCCTCGTGTTACTGCTTCACTTCGCAACAGAAAAAGTGCGAAATAAAAGTTAAATGAGGAATTCGGACAAAAAATAAAGATAAATAAGAAAAGGAAGTGGCCCTGAGGCTACATGGGAAATTATTTATGAATGATTTATTATTAATCAGGTCTATATGTGATGTATGCTTTTTTGTATGTATGATGTATGCAAACTGCTCTCTACACTGTTCATATACATTAGGACTGCAATGTTGTAATTCAAGTTATTTTCAAACAGTGAAATCATACATCACACACCCAGATATTTACTTTGGGCCTCTGGATGAGGGGGTTATTCAGAGCCTGAGGCTTTTTGCCTCTGCGTCTCCTGTCCTGTAGTTGTAACTGTGTGGATGTGTAAATTAGACATTGAATTGAAAATACGTTTTATCCTGAAATTGTCATTTAATTAGCATCACAGTATGTAACGATGGTGAGCTCCAGGGCTCATTAGGAAGCCCCCCCCCCCCCCCCAACATGTATCTGTCTTCACACTTCTCTTTATCTCTGTCTGTCACTGACCTTAAAACGTTTTGTCACCCCCACTCCCCTTTAAGTTGTTCTAGTTTCTCCCCCTTCTTCATTGTGTTGTTCATTGAACCTCAACATACACAAAGTATTATCTTAAACAGTTGTGATTTTGGAGAATAATTCCTCTGCTGTCTGTGTCTTGGTCTATGATGCACTGTAAAACACACAATAAACTGTCACATCCCCCATCTCCCCCTCTAGGTTTCAATGAAAGAGCCACTTCATACATTCCAAGCAGGGGTGTGAACACAACTGTCCTGTGAATGACCAGTCTTTTAACTTGTTCCCCCTCCCAAACAGTGGGATTCCTGGCATAATTTAGAAAATGTAGTCTCTTCATCAAACATTTAGTCTCTTCATTTTACATTTTACTCACATGCAGTTTCATCCTGCTCTTAACATTGAACATGGTAAATTGAAGATACAAACAAAACATCTGTAATAAAACACACAATAGGTACCAACACAAATACATAAAAAGGAAACATAAAAATAAAAAATAAAAAAAATATGCTGAATATTATACTAAAGAAAAAAACAGACACACCGTCACTATAATAATAACAACATATATATATAAAAAAGCATTTAATTAGTTACAAACGCATCTATTTTCAAGACCTTGTAGACTTAATATCGTGTATATATACGGATTTAAATGTTGCTTATTTTCATTTTTTCAGTGAACCAGTCAATATGTTATAAACAAATATTCTAAACCTAACCCTAATTAACCACGATCATTTAATCCAGATTAAGAGACAGTTTCCGGTTCGCGTTCGAGTGGGAAACTAAAAAACCCAGCGGCGGTCGCGCGCCGACGTCACCGGTGCCCGTTGAATCCTTCGCCTCCCATTGGCGAATGTTTTAAAGGGCCCGACCCACTCGCGCTCCGATTGGTTTGCGCCTTTTGTGCACAGATTTCAAATGGGTTAGCGATGGGTGGCGGACTTTCAGCTGCAGAGGGTCCAACTCGGGGGTTTTGTTTCAGTCATCGCTCGCTACAGAGGGTCTAAGGAGGGAAACCGGAGTCCGTCTTGGATTATAATCTCCACAAACACGAGGTGAGATTCTCCGTTCATCACCTCACCTCTTCCGGAGTGGAGATATTAAGATGGGTGTCTATTCAGCTATGTTGGTTAGCCTCATGGAGGATACATCCTAGCTCTGCCATAGTCTGGCCTTAAAACTAATCCAAGATTAACTTTCTGCAAACGGGAAGGTCAGAAACACATTTTTCACTGAATCACATATTTAAGTGTGACACTGTGAGTCATGCCGGTAAAGTAAATACGCTTCTACACGTCTACTACTACCATTGCTGCACGCGCGAAAATGTACGACACCTAAAGGATAAGGGGCACGAAACCTTTACAAGTGAATTAACAAAACCTCATAACCGTTAATTGAAGCTCGTTTGGAAATCACTGGTCTATACATTGAGCAGCTTTTATTCCCTCCTTTTCGGATTATTCACGTCTCTGATGTCATCTTTCCGCCAAATCTGGCTCGCGCCAATTTCCACCATTTGTTTGCGAAGATATTTGGCGGCGGAGGTTCTAACTCTGTTTGAGGTTTATATTTATAGGTAGATGAACGGATCATGCGTTAGTTCTGCATGCACCTCTGGTGTTTTAATCCCTAATCTCGAGGTTGGATGTAGCTAAATTAGCACATGCTCAGGGGGAGCCATGTTGACACTCGCATTCATTCATAAACCTAATCTCCGCATCTCCTGTCTGTCCTTTTTTTTCCTGTAGGAATCTACACACAACACAACAAGTGTAGATTTTACTCTGACAAAGCCACAATGAAGTGCCCTCATTACGACACAGCCAGGGCTGGCAGTATGGAGAGAAGCTCTGCTGCTGCAGAGTCCAGAGTCCTCCACCTCAAAGCCTCCCCGGCGAAGGAGCCCACCCCCATCAAGCCCCCCTGCTCCCCCACAGGAGCGTTGTTCACCTCCCTCAACGACACCACCAAGGCAGTGCACAACAAGGAGAACAGCCACGGCCGGGAGCACAACAGGTCGCTGGACGAGGGCCTGGAGGACAGCGGCTACCTGTCCCTGCAAAACAGTCAGATTGATGATCACCGCGGAGAAGAGGAGGACCACCAGGCGCCGGGAAGAACCGCCGTGCGCCAGGAGAAAACCACCACCACCACGATATTGCCACATACGTCCCCTTCCAAAAGTCAAGCGAGGAGGAACTCCAGCCTCCCGGCGTCTCTGGTGGCAGCTTCTACCCCTGTGCACCATCCCAGGAGGACACTGCTGTCGTCAACCCCGTCAGACCACCACCGTGACCCTGACCTGCCCATCCTCAAGTTCCAGAGGGCCGTGTGCGAAGAGCTGGCCAAGAGCTACCGCAAGAATAAGAGGTAGGGTTATATTATCCACATTTTTGTCCAGACCGGCCGAATCCGCTCTTAACGGTTAAAAAGTGCACCACCCAAAACTGTGAGATGTTAAAACCCCATGATTTCCTGTGCACCAGGTACGACTGGAGCGTCGTCTCCAAGGTGGCGGAGGGTCATCTCTTGGATCGGGTGATCGGAGGACAGATGGGAAGCGAGTACGTTGACATGTTTTCATCTCTACTCTCCAGGAACATGAGGGGCATCTTGACAGATATCCTGGCCCTACTGGGAGACATGGACCTCATCAGGTAAATTACAAAAGACCCGGTGGAGATGTCATGATTTTACACGGAAATGTAGGCAGATTTTTTTATTAATGATTTTTTTATTTTATTTTTATTTTTTTTTCTCCCAGCTGTAAGAAAGTCAGCAGGACGTGGAGGAAGATCATCTGTGAAGATTCGACGGCTCTGAACAGATGCCAGCGAGCAGAGGAGGAACTCAGGGTGAGGAGACCCACACATCTGAGAAATATATTGTGTACAAAAATGGAATCTTAGCTGGGGGTTATGTAAGGGGAAGGCCACGCATTTTTAGATTACATGTGTGAAGGCTCCGAGAACCACTTGGGTTCAATTAGACGTTTCTTTTAGACATCCGCGGTTAAACGTTTTTATTCTGTATTTTTCAGGAGTCGATGAGCTCTTTGAGACGGAGGGCTTGTGGTCTGACCAGAGACGTGGGAGTGTCCAGGATGGTCCTGTCCTGCATGCAGACCCGGGCCTCCGCCGGCACTCCAGCATCCTCTTCTTCAACCTCCTCCTCCACCTCCCCAAGCTGCAGGGTCAACAGGCGCCCCACCTCCTCTCAAAAAGGCCCAACACCCACTTCTAAATGCACACGCTTCGCAGATTTCCTTCAGGTGGGTGTTTAGGTTCAAAGCATTGCCGCCAAGCTTCTATTTATGGCCTTGATCATTTCATTCAAATTCCCTAAAATCCAACAACCACATTTTTACTGTAATACTAGAAATGGCAGCTAACCTGGAACTTTCAACTTAAACCATTTTCCTGTTGATTAATGAATCAGACAGACAGTTGTGGCATTACATACGATGGATGCGTGAATGAGCATTTTAATCAGCATTAACTAACATAGATGTGTTCTTGGTTCATCCAAGGCTGCCAGTGATCTGAAGCAGCACCAGTCTCTGCGCTCCTGTAAACGTTGCGGCTCCCCGGCCACACATTCCCCCGAGGCCCAGCGGGCGACGTGCACACGCCTCACCTGCCTCTTCGACTTTTGCACCTGCTGCCAGGAAACCTTCCACGGCTCCAGCGCCTGCCGGACGGTGCAGCCCAGAATGCACCACCCGGCCTCCAGGTCCACCCCCATCCTCCCGGGCAGCGCCCGCAGCAAGAGGAACATCCGGCGCCTGTGACAAGGTGCTGGGAGTTTTTTCCTTAATCCACTGATGGGTTTTTAACTGAATGGGAGTTTTTTTTTTCTTTCTCTGCACTGGCAGCGTTTCCAGTAGCTCGGACGCAACAAGAAGTTTTTAATACGAGCCTGGCGTCTGTATATGCACCGAGTCAAAAACTTCTATGTTACCTGTAGAACTCTGGCTCAGCCAATCAGAGTCCTCAGCCGAGCGATGCACTTGTTTAAAACGCAACTGGGACAATCAACCAGAAAAGTGACATCTGGCTAAAAATGTTGTCGTCTGTGAGCGACAAACAAAATGTGAAGCCAAAAAATAAGAAGAAAAATACAGACTGAGTCGCTTTAATTTGTACAATTTTTTTAAATAACAATTTTAAAATGAAATGAATGTAAAGCTATTGTATTGTCCATTTTAAATAGTTTTGTATATACATATATATTTTCTTTTAAATAAATGTTGGTCGACAGATCTTTAAATGTTCATATTACCTGTATTTGTTGGATGAAAATATATATTTCATAAAACCTAAGCTGTGCTCATTGGAATTCATTTATCACACAGCTGCATGCAGATACCAAGATGTAGCTTCTACTTTGCAATAAGAAATGACCGATATCTATACTTAACACACATAGTTTAAATGTTAAAAACTTCAAAAGCTTTTTTCTCACGTTTCTTCCCTGATCGCTTCTTGATTTATTCCACAGGAGGACTGCATGGTTTTAGTTTTGCCTGATCCAATACAGTAAAGTGCGTTTTTCGACTGGAAGCACGGAGGTCAAATTACTTTTAATATTCACAGAGTCCAGTCATTCATAAAATGAAGTCAATTGTCTCACAATAAATATAACTCAGCAAGTTTGTATTGCATGTTGACAGATTCTAGATTCTGAGATGCAGAACTAGTGATAATATAAACTAATATATTAAATTACATTTAAATACATTTTTGGGCCCATTGCAAGCCAATAGTGATCAACATCCCACCCCTCACCCAATGGTGTCTGTGTATTCAGAGCCAGTGAGCAAAGGACATAAAAAAACACTTAATGTGAGATTAATCGATTGTTAATTACGCTGTAATAACGTGCCCTAATAAATATGTATATATAAAAACTCCTCAAAAAGCAAGTCTGTAAAAGTCTACAACAAAGTGATCCACAGGAGCTGACAGAGGCCGACGGGGATGTTCTTCTGAAGCGGGGGAGGCTGGCCTTAGAACATCTGCAGGAAGGAAACATGTTCTACCAAGAAGACCTGGAGCGCTGTGGTCTGGAGGTGACGGAGGCCTCGGTGTACTCGGAAGTTTGTACGGAGATCTTCAGGAGAGAGTCTGTGATCTTCCACAAAACTGTCTACTGCTTCGTTTATCTGAGCGTTCAGGAGTTTCTGGCTGCAGTCTACGTGTTCCACTGTTACACCCACAGGAAGACAGAGGAAGTGGAGGACTTCCTGAGCAAAAAGCGATTTGTATTTAACAGAGACCTCCCACTCGAAGACTTCCTGCAGAGAGCCATGAATAATCCCTTGAAAGTAAAAATGGTCACCTGGACCTGTTTGTCCAGTTCCTTCATGGCCTCTGTCTGGATTCCAACCAGGGACTCTTGGGTCCTCTGCTGGGTCACACAGAGAAGAGTCCAGGGGTCATCCATAGCGTCATCAACAACCTGAAGAGGAGGAAGAGTAAACAAATTTAAATTATCCAGAGAGTCATCGACAACTTGAAGATGAAGAGTGAGGAGATCTCTCCTGATAGAAGCATCAACATCTTCCACTGTCTGACAGAGATGAAGGACACGTCAGTACATCAGGAGATCCATGAGTTCCTGAACTCAGAGAACCGATCAGGGAAGGAACTCTCCGACATCCACTGCTCAGCTCTGGCCTACATGCTGCAGATGTCAGAGAAGGTTCTGGACGAGTTGGACCTGGGGAAGTACAACACCTCATTGGAGGGACGACAGAGACTGATCCCAGCTGTGAGGAACTGCAGGACGGCCAGGTGAGTCCACACATGATCAATAACATGGTTTCAGATATACAGCATATTAAATCCTGATTATTCTGTTTGTAGGTCAGTTATTTATTTTAAAATGACAAAAGAGTTTACATTTTTTTTTGTTTTTATAATTATAATTATAATAATAATAATAGGATTTCAAAGACAATGTATTTCAATGGGAAGGGTTTATATGTTATGCAAAAACCTGCGCGCACCTGCACTGCGCCAATTTTACTGTTCGGTTCCACATTGTCGAAGTTCAGAGCATATTCATCTGCCATTCATCTGGCTCCATGTCTCCTTTGAACGCTCGGCTTCTCAACATCGTATACGGTGAAAGGATGTTTCTACGTGTCAAAAGAAATACGTTGCAATACTCGGCCCACACAACCAATGAGAATTCTGACTGATGAATTGGACTGGGAAATGTGCGACTTGGAGAGTACAATCTAACAGTATATATTAATGCACAGCAAACATGAGCCGCCGCATACATGACCACGGTGACCGCGCCAGCCGAGGACTCAACAACCGTGCGTCTATTGCTGATTGTTGGACATCACCAGCCACTAAAAACTGCCTTGTACACTGAAATAAAAATAAATGATGTTTCTAGATGAGCATCAATCAGCTAGACTGTACAGAAAACATCATTTGAAGCGTCTCTCTTTTTCACCCGCTGCTTGTCCCTTTATTTTTACACACTGAGCTTACAATGTATAATCTCCTTAAATGTAAATTCCCCTGCTGTAGATAAAAAACGTTTCTTCTTATCTTTCATTCAGGTTGGAGTTCTGTTCTCTCTGGCCTCGGCTCTGAAGTCCAACCCCTCCCATCTGAGAGAACTGGACCTGAGTAAAAAACAGCTGCAGGATTCAGGAGTGAAGCCTCTGACTGATCTTGTGAAGAGTCCCGACTACAGACTGGAGACTCTGAGGTCAGTAGAGTGATGGAATCATCGGGATTTGAACTCATCTTAGGTTGAGTCAAAGTAAAGATCCTGTGTTTCAGGATTGGACAGAAAGACACAGAGAGACAAAAACAGTCGTCCAATCGAAGGAGCAAGAGGCCTGTTGTCACATACTCGCGGACCACTAGGGGTCGCTCGCGGACCACCAGAGACTCACTCCAACACTGCATCAGGGACTGAGTGTTAACGCTGTCTCACCTCTCCTCTGTTTTCTGTCTTCTTGTCTCCACAGGTGGGAGTCGTGATCTTCATAAAGGCGCGAGTGAAGAGGACAGAGGCCTGTTCTGTGCAGCTGGTTCAACAGATCCAGGATCAGTGTGAGCCGGATTCCTCAGCTGGCTTTACCATTCGAGCCACATGATGAATAGAGTTATTGAAACGACGATCCAATTAAGAATCAGCTGGTGATTTAAAAAAAAATATTAACCAGAAGCTTATTCATGTGAAAATTGGACTAAACATGACTATTTTAATATTTTTCTCTATGTTTCTCAAGTAGAAAATTATCCTCATATTTTGTGTCTTTGAGTTTTCTTTCATTTTATAAACGTAACTATGTAATAGTTTTATCTGTTTTATCATTCAGCCAAAATCAACTTAAGCAACTCCGACAGTTTGATCATCACCACAGGTGTTGATCAGACCACTGATCCACCGATTGCTTAAGCTCCAGTGTGTTTGCTGCTGTGTCAAATGAATAAAAGGATTCCACTCAGATTCACGACGTCACACTCCATTTCCCACCTTTTATTACCAAAATGTTTTAGGTTGAATTTGACATGTGGAACACGTGGTCCCCTCCTCAACATCTACACTGGTTCGCTGTGATGTTCACAGAAACATGAGCATGTCTGTAAAAGTCCTGTAGCCCAGCGAACTGATCCCTTCTACTATAAACTCTCTGTAACCACACGCACTATTATGGGATGTGTTGAGGAGGAAGAAACTGTTGGATTATAAATGGCAGTGCTTCTCCAAGTTACACAGAGAAAGAGTAAGACTGAACTTGTGCAATCTGTCAAGTAACGGTTGCTGTCAAATCAATGCTAGAGTGACAGTGGTGATCCCATTATTTCAGCCAACCAGCAAGTCGCTGTGGCAGCTTGTCCCGCCCACTTGTTCCGCACAGGTAACATGGGTGTGTGCGAGGTGCAATGTGAAAGATGGCGTGATATTAACGTTGTCCTGATGTAAGCTTTAGCGACATAAAGGAGATAAACGGATTTGACTTGAACCAAAGAAAACGTCTGTGTTCGCTTTCAAATAAAAAAAACGGGAGTTATTCATCTCGGTTTCTGCCGTTCGCTGCTCGCGCTAAGCTAGCGCCATTTTAGCGCGAGAAGCGAACGGCTAAGCGCCGCAAGCCTGGAAGTGACTCACCTGCGTTAACTGGCTCAAGAAGCAAGAGAATACAAACCGTGGCGTGGGTGACGCTGAATCCTGGCTACCCTATGGGCCACCCCAAACACCCGCCCACCACATCGCAGCCGTCACTCGTTTTCCCCGTGCTGAGCCCCGCCTCGCGCACCCCAACCCCGCTCCCTCACCAACACACGGGAGCACCGCTTCGCGCGCACCCGACTGCACAGCACACACGGGAGCATTGATCGCCCCCACCTGGACCCTCAGACACAAAGTAAGAGACCGGTTGCCATCTATGATAAACTCTCTGTAACCACACACGCACTATTATGGGATGTTTTGAGAAGGAAAGAAACTGTTGGATTATAAATGACTGCCAAGTTACGCAGAGAAAGAGAAAGAATAAACTTGTGCAATGTGTCCAGAAACGGTATTTTTTTTTGTCCATGGGTTGGTTTTGTGCCCTGAACCTTCCCGTGATGTAGATGTGCCAGCTGTCCCATCTGACTCCCACCTAGCAGATGTCCTTGGACTGGTCCTGCTGCACTGTGCGGTGTGGTAGGCCCAGTATCTGCACACACACATACACACACTCAGCCCTAGCCTCCTATATTCATCCTCTTTCCTCACACACTTCCCCCATAAACCCCAAACAGTCCTCAAAGGATAAAAATACCCATGATCCTCCCTGTTGGAATAAAGAAGTTTGCCTCCATCAGTCATCACTTGTTTGAGTTATGACGCTGTGAATCTCTGACCTTCGATTGTTACCTCTGACATTTGCTGGATGACCCATTTGCCCCCCCCCTCTCTCTCTTATGGCTGAGTTGCTCTGTTGTTTCTGATGATGACACACGAAGCTCTTGTGTGTGAATTGTTGCTGCTCAGTCAGGACGTCCTGCCACATGAATAAAACAAAACTAAAAGCCAGATTGTAGTGTGTACCAGCCATTACAGAATGACTGTATCACAACTGCATGTGGTTCTTCACAGAATGCTGCAGTATATAATATTCATATTTTATATTATCAGTATGGTTTATTCTGTGTCTTTTGTAGTAATATTGCACACTAATCACTATGCATGTTTATTTTAATAAGATGTTTAAGTTTTATAGACTTCACATTATTATACTCAATTATTTTCTTACTTCACTTTTGTCTCCCTCGGTCATTCTCCACATTCCTATATATTCAGAACCCCAGCACTGTGTGGTGTAGGTTCTCTATTGTATTTGTAAGGATGTTTTATTATTACCGGTCTTTTGACTCATTGTATGGGTCTCGATATTCTCAAAATCTCTCAAAACTGTGCACACATGTCCAGAGTGGATAAAAAATGCAGCGGAGTGGGACTATGTCTCGAAAAAAAATCCCATTTTACTTTGCCCTCGATGCATTCAATTTGGAGTGTCATCTATTGGAAGAATAAAGTGGAAAATGCAATAAAGCTTTGATCAGAACCAGACTCAACACATCAACAACATACACACCAAGTGAGGACAAATGACCGACCGCAGCGGAGAGGGAGAGAGAGGTGAACGCACAACATGTAAGAAAATGTCACGATGATGGAACTAAATGGACTATTTTGTAAAACGTCAGAGCAGCTGATTAATCTGTGCGCTGGCCTTTCCCTCCCTCAGAGACTTGTCGTCATTTATCTGGCAGATGTATTGATCGGCTGCCGCGCACCGACACACAACTGCAACACACTCAGACCTGCTGCTAATTGTAAAAGTCATTAGGTGTGTGTGTGTGTGTGTCAATGTGTGTCTGTGTGTGTGTGTGCTGAAGCCTACTCTGTTATTAAGGCATTCAGAGCAACCTGCAAAGAGTTTTGTGAAAAAAGGGGTTTACTGAGAAACTGTCCAATCTGTGTCATCCTTTTTTTTTTCTTTTTTTTTTTATTATCATCTCTCCATCATTTTAAGTTCACTGTTTTCTTTTTGCATAAACAGCTCATTTCAGCCCAAGGACAGAGGAAACACAGGGGTGGTGGTGGTGCATGACAGGGCAACACCCGGTTTGTGTTTGTGTGTTTGTGTGTGTGTGCGTGTGTGCGTGTGCGTGTGCGTGTGCGTGTGCGTGTGTGTGTGAAGGCTTGTTGATCTTGATGTGCAGTGACTTCCACATGTCAATCGGCTGTTTGTCATCAAAGTGAATCTTAAAAGGCCGGAAACAGAGCTGTCACTCCATCACCTCCGGGGAGATGAGGAAGAAGCAGGAAGTGAATCAAGTTGTCAGGAGTGCAGAAATGATGCCTGTTTTTTTTGTTTTTTTTTTAAATTAATTAAAGAGGTTGTTTATTACTGTTTATTATTGGTTGTTTTGGAGAAAGATGATATCATATTTTTCATGATATCTATAATCTGTTCAGAATTTGCAGACATTGATTTGGTGACTACATGTTATCAGAGCCAATACAGAAGATGAACAGAGCATGCACACACACGCACGTACACACACAGTGTTGTGTTAAAAGGCCACAGCACTTTTTTTCTATTTTTGCTGCGTTTGGTCCATTAAGATCGTCAATGATGAGAGTTAATGAATGAAGCCTCTCTGCAGAACAGGCTAGTAGTAATCACCAATGTCCTGCAGACACACATGCGGCGCGGGCACACACACAAGGATGAACAAAGCTTACACAAAAACACATATTGACCAGACAATGGCTCTGGAGTGTGTGCCGCAGCCTGGAATCAAGGAAATGTATATGCACAAAGACACACACAAACATATAAATACAATAAATGTACACCCTATTAGTTGTGTTCAAAAGCAGGTTAATACACAAATTACTGTGTACATGAGAGCAAAGGTTATACCGAGAATCTGCACAGCTAAATTCGATATTTATTTGATGAACATATACGGTTTAATCATATTTTAATCAGCTGTTATAATGAGTGCATGCATTTCAATGATCAATTGTTGTGTATTTGCTTTTCCACTAACTCACTGCATTGTCATTGCAGATGATGCCCAGTAACCAGCTCATTCTTCTCACCTGAGCTCTCCACCCTCCTCCGCAGCGGATCCTCCTCATCATCCTCATCAGGTTTTTTTTTCAACCACCTCTCTTTGATTTTAGTTAGCTTTACTGTGGTATCCACGTTTTTGGAAAAAGAAAGGTCATTTTATAATCTTTTAAATTCAAGAATATATTCTGAACTCTCTATATTCCCTGTATATTGGCAGTTCTTTGCAAGAGAATTATTTGGTCATTTGTGGCCTATAGAAAACAGACCTAACATTTTTGTTTTGCATTCCGCTGATGTCCTCTATATGATCTGTGATTTCTTGATAACTCAAATGGGAAAACTTCTTAACATTATTTTTCATCTTTGTGACACATTTGCTTCTAATTATGAGATAAGCTGGTGCAGCCCTGCAGAACATTGCTTATGACATTTATGAGTAAAAAAAAATCACAGACTTTTTGACACTTGTAAACACAGTGAGTCACAACAGAGGGAGTGAGCAAATTCATTTTAATAATAAGTAATAATAAATAATTTACCCATTTCATCCCACTGGTCCAGATTTAGCTTTTTAGAGTCCCCATGATAGACAAATATATATTTTAAACTTGACCACCAGTTATATACAATACAAATATTTAAACATTTTTAAATACTTTACATAAACTAAGCAAAAGTCAACTTCGGATAATGAACCGCTGTCCATGGCCCTGAAGGTCGTGTGTTAATATATGTGGGGAGGCCTAAAGTTCAGTGGTTGAGTATTGTATCGGGGAGATTTAAAATACTTTCCATATCACATTTGTGATATTCCTGTCAGGAAGGCAGTTGTTTCCGATCAGATCTGAAACTTGTTTTTTCTTTGTTTTTCTTTTCTCTTTTCAGCCTCTGAGTCAACAATTCTATTTTAAGTCGAAAGTAACATGCTCAGTTTGTTCATGTCAGTGTCTCTGAACTTCATGTCACTCAGATGACAGCCACTGGGAAGACGTGAAGGTCGCATGCTGCTTCGTGTGTATATATTGTTGCGTATAGATTTTTTTCTTAAAAAAAATAAAATAATCAGCGGTGAAAATGTGCAAACCTGCATGACGTTTGGAATAATTTAGTCAAAAAGCGCCAAAATATTTTAAAATAAACACCAAACCATCAGCCGGACAAAACAACTCAGCTTTGAAAAATATACCGACATCTTTTATTTGGCGAGTGGTCTACATCACTATATGTGCTACAGGCAGGTCTATGCACAGTAATAACGTCTTTGCTCTACATGTGGAATAGTATAAAGTGATTATATGCACCTGTGTCCATTTCAGTTGTTTCCTCTTCC
>JAFBJU010003032.1:91432-113787 GCA_016785305.1 Colistium nudipinnis | reverse complement strand
ATAATTATTATTATTATTATTATTTTTTTTTTATTATTATTATTTTTTTTAGGTGGTCAAACAAGTTAAACTATGCCAAACACATTTGAATTGGTTGTGATTTACGTTTTTATTTCAGTCATTTGTTGATGTGTCATCTTCTGTGTCGTAGGTCATGGACGAACTTTGTACCATTGTTTTAAAATTAAAACAATTAAAATTTAAAAACGCTGCCAGATTCATGCTGTTGTTGTTGTTGTTGTTGTTGTTGTTGTTGTTGTTGTTGTTGCTGTTGTTGTTATTATAATTATTATTATTATTATTATTTTTTTTTTATTATTATTATTTTTTTTAGGTGGTCAAACAAGTTAAACTATGCCAAACACATTTGAATTGGTTGTGATTTACGTTTTTATTTCAGTCATTTGTTGATGTGTCATCTTCTGTGTCGTAGGTCATGGACGAACTTTGTACCATTGTTTTAAAATTAAAACAATTAAAATTTAAAAACGCTGCCAGATTCATGCTGAATTTCATCTCATACACACACAGCGACACACACACATACGCACACAAACAGAGTCTCACACTGGGTCCCTGGAGGTTCCTTTAATGGAGGCCTTGTTTTGGTGTGTGGCCTCCTGTACGGATCAATTAGACCGCCAGAGCTCTTCATGGCATCCTAAATTAAATAAATACATAAATACATTTGGCCCGGATTCAGCCCCATGGCAGACATTACGCACAGCAATGCCATCCGGAGACTTTAATTAACGCAACACACACTGGCACAGACACACACACACTCACATTTACATCAATAGTTCTTACGAACCAGCAAAGGTCTTGTTGACTCTCCTGGGGACCAATCAGATTACTTAGCTGTCCATGGATGGGAAATCAACATTATCTATCTATCTATCTATCTATCTACGTTCGTACTTTAAAAATGACAAAAACAATTGTTTAATTATCAGAAAAGTTGCTGAATATTTTTTCTGTCGGATAACACATGGTTAATATATTTATTCATTGATAATTGCATTTCTCATGATTTTCAGCGGGATAAGAACACTTCTCAGATGCAGCAAGATGATCAGCAAAGGACAAATTGCTAGAATTAAGTACTAAATCACCGTTTTTAACTTAGTTCCATCTGTAAAGCACCAAAACGATGCAAATGAGGAAAGTCACCGTGGAACCGAAGCCTGTGCACATTCTTCTTTCACTTGCAGGATTTCCGCCATTGCTCTCTCGGTACGACTGTGATCACCGTGTGCGTCAGACAGTTGTTGCTCACGGATGCTTTAACAGCCCTGCTGTAATGAAATCTGAGCACCTGCTATGGCACGATGACCTCACCGCAACAACACCGTCCTGCAGCAGCTTGATGAGGATAATGAGGTGTCTGCCGAGGTTGGATGGGCGTTGGTTGTTGAGTTACACAAATGTAGAATTATTCCCATGTTTTTCGTGGAATGCTAAGAGACCAGTTATCTAGTTATCATTTTTTTTAATCGGACAAATATATACCTCACTGTTTTCACCTGTCCTAGTTCAAACAGGTGTAATGTGAACAACTAATGGTATAGAGAAAAAGAAGCAAGTGTGAGTAAAGGGGGGTAAGAATTATAATAATGATAAAAATAAAAATATCAGTTTGAGTTATGCCATTTATACCACTCACTCTCCCTTTTGTGTTTTCTGTCACATCTCACAAACTCACACACACACACACACACACACACACACACACACACACACACACACACACACACACACACACACACACACACACACACACACACACACACCACCACCCAGGGAGCTCCACTGATATTGTCTGGGAGAGTTAACTCAGTCAGGTGATACTGTTCTGTGACATCCATCATATCCACCAGCACCCCTAACACCCAGACTCCGGATTTACTCCTCAGATATTATTTTTCATGAGCATCTTCCCAATTTGATTTCTTAGCTGCAGTAGTTAGATGATACTGTACAGCCTGAACATTTGGTGGTCAACAGTACAGTATGAAACTTAATGAAACTTTCTTTCACAGTAACATGGCCTGATCCTATTTTTTCTTATATATTGTAGAGAACCTTGCCACAAGAGGAATACACATGATTACGATGCTTGTGATGATGATGATGATGATGATGATTAGTAGAATCATTACAAATTAATAAATGAAATACTTGAAATTACTGTGAGATTCTAATTTTGACGTGACTCTGAAAAGATGCGGGTAATTACCAACCACTTCCATATCTAAATATCAACTTATTTATTCTTAATTGGGGTGACAGATATTCTCTGATGAACATTTATTACAATCCTTCATATTGAGCCTGAAAGTCATTATATGTTATTATATATAAGTGCTCACTGAGTGGGCATCATTATGACACTTATGAAGAGTAACCACAACAGAAAGCAGACCTTCACAATCCTATTTACACTACTGTATAAATTATATTATATCTCATTCACTTTTCTTATGAGTCAATAACGTTTAATAATAATAATAATAATAATAATAATAATAATAATAATAATAATAATAATAATAATAATAATAATAATAATAATAATAATAATAATAATAATAATAATAATAATAATAATAATAATAATAATAACACTTGAACATTAAGAAATGATTAAAAAAAGTAGCAAAACAAGAGCAGTAGTGAAAATATAAATGTGACGTTTATTGTCTTGCACGTGAGCACAAGCGGATGTTTCTCTTGAGCACGCGTCTGCTCTTTGGCTGGCGGTAGGAAAGGAAAACGGAAGTGGACGGCTGCTCGGGGAAGGCAGCAAATCACCTATGCACCCCAACTGCTCCTTGCCGCTGATTGGCCGACTCTACGGAGGAAGAGGATGTCGGGACAGCAAAGATGTCCGCGCCCTTTTGAAACGCTGCCGTAGCAGAAGCCGCAGTTTGGCTCGTGCTGCGCGCTGTTTACGCGTCTGTGCCGGCGGAGGCTCACTCAGAGCAAACACACCGACTCCGCGAACACATCCGGACGATTCCTTATGATCAGGTGAGCGGAGAAAACCTGCCGAAACCCGCAGCTAGCTGAAGCTACTGTTAGCATTCTTGCTAACCTAGCCTGTCAAACCAATGTTTCTTTATGGGGTTTTCGCGGTTTGCGCGCTGATGCTAACCCTACAGAAAACGCACATCCCTCTCAAAATGCTCCGTTTATATCACTCACAGCATCATATTCATGCGATTTGAAAAGGGACATATTTTGACATGATGCCATATTTTTTGTTCACAGTCGCTGCCTGAACGAGAACACGGCTGTTTTATCTCATGAATTCAGAGCTAGTTTTTCTAATGGTATCTTTATACATAAAGTAAAGATGCTTTTTGAAATTAAAGTCTGAATGTTTTAGTTCTACTCTGCTCTTTGTGTGTCCCACTTGGCTTATTTATTTATTTGGTGTCAGAAATGACGTCAAACATCAGTGTTTTGTTTTTTCTCTGCTCTTTTATGATGTGGAATGGGATCAACTGATTTAGTCATTTATCCAGAAATGGAGCGAATGACTATTTGTTTCGTCTGTGGGAACCTGTCTAGAATTAATTCATCAGATTATGATGTGGCCAGTGAATAAACACAAAACTATAACTTGTTCTTAACCACATGTCTTTTTTCTTCCCCCAATCGTTTTCATCCCACTTCCTCCCCAGAAATAATGCTGATATCTGTAACTCATGTCGGAAGTCGTGTATGAAGAGACAGCCACGATGATCGCCGCAGGGGAATTGCAGTCGTTTGTCCCATTTGGACGCGAGCACTGCAGGAACCATCCAAACGCCTTCAACCTGCAGCTCCGGGAGCTCCAGCCCGCCTCCGAGCTCTGGTCCTCGGACGGCGCCGCCGGCCTGGTGGGCTCCCTGCAGGAAGTCAGTCTGCAGGAGCGGGAGAGGGTATTTTTATATATATATTATTTATTATTATTATTATATATATATTTGATTCAGCCCCGTGTATGTTGTCATTCTAGCCTCTGTGGATGGATCTGAGAGACCATGTTGACTTTACAATAGGAAACCTGACGCATTTCATTTTCACTCTCATTTAGCAACTTCAGATGATGATTCCGGTTGCATGCAGAATTCATGATGTAAACCAAAAACCATGCACATCAATGAAATAATAACTTTTTCCTTTTTTAAAAAAAACAGCTCCTACGTGGCTTTAACAATGTGATAGACTGTATATATTTTTTTTAATTCCGGCCCCATGTTGTATTGACTTGTGTGTTTTTTTGTTTTTTTTTATCTGCAGGAGTGTTGGCAGCTGAGGAAGGGCTGCATGGGAGTCAGGGAGGAGGATGTGGAGTTTGAAGAGGAGCTATACGCAGCAGGAAACGTGGTGGTGTGGAGCCAGGGCAGTCGGACCCAAGCCTCCAGCGTATATAAGGCCTTCACCGTTGACAGCCCAGTGCAGCAGGTCCGTCACTCCAACCTGTTTCCAGACTGCGTGTTAACTGTGATGTCATTCTTGCCTCTGTGGACTGCTACGGGAGATTTATCGAGTTCCATTTTGGAAATGTCGTTTGTGGAAATGTCTCAAAAGGTCTTTTGGCTTTACCTTGCAGATTTTATTTTCATCCTCTTTTTTTTTTTTTTTGCAACTTTTGATGTTAATTCAGTCTGCAGTTGAATTTCATTATGATGGAACACAAAAAGCCATGCATCTTGATAAAATAATACCTGTTTGCCCTTTTAAATATAATTTGGCATTTTGTCTTCTTATGTTGTTTGCAGGCCTTATGGTGTAACTTTGCTGTTCCTCAGAACAAGAAAAAAGGTACAGTATCATTAAAGAAAGAACAAAGAAGCACAATACTTGTTTTAAAAATGTGTATATATATATGTATATATATATATACACACACACACATCTGCTTTGTTTCATCTTGAAAATATAACGTCTAAAATGTTTTTTCAGAGGGGGAGGTGGAGCAGACGGTGTGTATTATCCAGAGCAGCTGTGTCAATGTTCACACTGTGACGGGAAAGGATTTCTTATCACCACTGCCTTTCCAGGTAAAGGATATTTGTTTTATACCGCATAATAAGATGAGTTTAATACTCACAAAGGAACAAAGTCTACTTTCACATTCTAATATTCTAACCCGATGAGTAAATTGCATTTTAAGGAAAGTTGAATCTGTCAATGTTTTATCAAAATCATTTTGGAAAGCTATTTTGCCACTTGCAGGTTTTGTGTGTGTGTGTGTGTGTACCATCTGTGCCGGTGTTCAAGTTCTATGCTGTGCTCCTCTTGTGTCATTGTGTGTTTTTTTTTTGTCTGTGTTTGCACTTGTGTGTTTTCATGTGTCAGTGATGTTCCCCTGTGCTGTGCTGTTGACTAGATAACTCGTAGTAAGGGATCATTGATGGGGGGAAATAATCGGTTTTGTGTGTTGTTTTTATGTGTCAGAATTATATTGTGTTACCGTATGTGCTCAACTTGCCTGTATGTGTGTGTGTGCTTGCTTTGATGCTTTTCTCCATGCAAATATGTTTTTGCGATGGCAGAATCCAGATAATAATAGTAAACGGCAGTATGAAACTAATATTCATCATAAAACATATAACATTTTCTCTCCTCCAGGTCTCGGACGTCTGGGCGACCAAGTTTGGACTGCTGTTGGAACGGAAAATCACAGGAACCGACGCACAACTCACCCCTGGGTACACACACACACACACACCCCTGCACCCCTGAAGAGATGCACTCAAACCCATTTAAGCTCAAGTGGGTTTACAATATTTTCTCTACAGGGAACCTCTGCCCACTCTGTTCAGCATGCTGCATCCTATAGATGAGATTGCACCAGTGGTGTGTAAGCCTACAGGTAGGTCGCACGCCCCCTCTGTTTCTTCATTCCTAAAATGATTTTTTTTATTTAATTTTTTTCAACCTGAATCATGTTTCCTCCAGGCGTGTTTGAAAGCTCCCGTGTGCAGTATGCGTCCGACTGCACCATGAAGATCGTGTTCAGCTGCTGTCAGCCCTCCATAGTCGTCTCCTACGACACTGTGCAGGGAATACACTTAGTGTGGGCCCTGCGCAAGGTTACTAATGATGTGAGTGATCTCTTGCACACACGCGCACACACATACACAGAGTAGCTGTCTCTAATCTGGTGCCTCCCTCCTCCATCAGGAGCGTGCTGCGGTCCTGCGCTGTCCGGTGGAGCCAGTGGGAACACCTTTGGGTCTGATGGCGTCGGGCTTCCTCACCTCGCACCTCCGTAACATGTCCCGCCTGGACCTGCCCGCTGCCAGCGGGCCGATTGGGCTCGGGCCTGGAACTGGCGCAAGGTAAGTTAAAAAATAATAATAAATAAAAAATTAATACGTTTAAAAAAAGACGCCGAAGAGCTGCAGCAATGAATCAAAATATGTAATATTTCAAAAAAAATTGAAGCAAAAAAATGTACACACCCTCCACCGTGTTAAATATGATATGCCATATATATATATATTTGACATAGTTGCACAGCTCTCTCTCATGTCTGAGGTGTACAATAACTAAACAACCTGAGTCACATGACTGTAATGGAGCCTCTCGGGTCCCTGACTGTTGTCAGACTACTGTCTGACCCTGTCGTCGTTTTTTATAGTGCTCCTGTTGGGACGGGCTCGCCGCTCCACTACAGTGCTCTGCACAGCCACCAGAGCAGGATCATGACGTCGTCGCCAGGGATACACTCCCGTGTGCATTCCCCGAGTATATCCAACATGGCTGCCCTTAGGTGAGTTGGATCTCGATTTAAAAAAAAAAAAAAAAAAAAAAAAAAAAAAAATGCAGGTAATTTAAAATGTTTTAAGAAGCAATGATGCAATAACGGTAAGAAAAGATAGTACTTTATTCATACTGAAATACATGTATATGCTGGAGGGAATTGTTTTGCTAGAGTACAAAATACACAAATACAAAATAAAATGAAAATAACTATACAATAAACAGGTAAAACGTAACAGGACAGGTAAAAAAAATCCTCAATTGACACCCCAGCCATTTTTTTCATCATATCCTACAGTTCAATAAACATTTTTTGTGTACACTTGCGTCTTGAAACATTTACCCACAACATCACTAGAGGTCAAAAAACATTTCTGTGCACTGATTTAATCTCGTCCCTCCGTCCCAGCCGCGCCCATTCTCCGGGCATGGCGGCACCGTCCTTTTCGGGGGTGTCCCGTTTCAACGCCTCGTTCCACACTCCTCCCCCCCGGGGACACCACGGCACGCTACACTCTCCAAACAGCACCATCAACGAGACCGTGCTGGTGCCAGAGATGGAGCCCATCGTGCCCGACCTCTGCATGGAGCAGCTGTGGAGTGAGACGGTCACAGCTGGAGGTCACAGGTATCCGACCAATCAAAACAGGCCCTTTTTTGCTTGAATTACTTGATATCTAAAATTTGTCAATACTAGCACACTGATTTTTTTTTTCTTTTTTGCATCTGCAGGGAGATGAGCAGCCAGGCGTCTAAAGTATTCCTGACCTCTGACCTCTGTGAGAACCACTACCTCTGCTTCCTGGTGGAGTCTCACCAACAGCTAAGGTCAACAAACATACACAATTAATTCATTGCATTCAGTGCATATTTATTACAGAATCTAGAATTCAGAATAATGGACAGATCAAGCCTATAGAACCACTAAAATAAACCAAAAATATTACATTAACTTTAAACTTGATTTTTTTATTTTATTGTTTCCACAGATGCGTGAAGTTTGTTGAGAGCAATGACACATCTCAGCTCATCTTTGCCTCCGTCACCTCCATCCCAGCCAAAGATGCAGAACCTCTGCAGGTACATTGAAATATACACGCTCAATAGAATATACAGAAAATAGCATCCGGATCAATACCCTTCGTCTAGTTAATTCCAATAAGAATGTAGATTTTCTTTTTCTTTTATAGATCATTAGTTGAAGGAATAGTTATGCGTTTCTGCGACTGCAAACCATGACAAATAATGTTCGAAATAATATATATGAGAAATGTTCTGATTTCAGGAGACGATGTGGTGATATTCGTATGGTTTTGCATTGTTTCAACATCATTATTTTGTGGGAATTGTGTAGTTGGTAGGAGACCCAACTCTATCCAGATGTTTCTATGTTCGCTCAGATGTAATTAGGCCTTTAGTTGCTCCCATTATCTACAGAAACCACTGTGTGTATATTTAGCATCACTGGATTTATCAATTCAATTATTATATGTGAACATACTGTGAAACAGAGAAGTAATGGTTTGACATGTTCTGCTCTTAGTTTGGGGATCTTGGGGTACTGTTTTTTTCATTTACTTTAGCAGTTTTGTGAAATAATGATGTTTCATCATTTTAGACATTTTTGTAAAAAAAAAGAAAATAAAAACGTAATTAACCTCTTAATAATAAAAATAATAAAAAAATAAAAATAAAAATAATCATTGATTTTGGTCCACAGAATATCGATGCCATGCTTGTCCTGGAGGCCTGTGGCAGTCTGGTTCTCTACACAGGAATCACCAGGGTATGGATTCTTTTTAAACCTTTTTAATACACTCATTTCAAACCGATGGCAATTAATGCACATTTCTGTATGTGAAGTGTGTATATACAGGGTGGTGATGTCATCAAGTTGCATGCTGGGTGTTCCTTCAGGTCAGTAAGGTGTTTGTGCCTGGACTCCTGTTGCCCACCTTCAGCCTGAACAACCACCTCCCTCATCTCAGCACGCCGCTGGAGAACGTCAGCACGCCGGCCAACGCTGGCAGCAGGCACATCCAGAGACTGGACGAGGTACCGCCATGAGTTGTTCTCGACACTTATTCTTATACAATTATTATTTCCCATTTTTTCTAACAATGTATTTTTATGTTATCTTTGTTTCTTTGTAAAGCTGTAGAAGTGTTTAAGATACAATTTCCGCACACGATGATAATCTGCCACTGTAAACCCACAAGTCTGATATGGTTTCCTGTTTTATAATTGTTAATTTTCTGCTCGGTGAAATAATCAGGATTGGAAATCATGCTTCGATTTATTGCTACTTCTTCGTCTTTACGTTCCGTCACCTTCTCCCTCCTCCAGAGTGTGATGCCTTCACCAGTGTCGGAGCTGAGGGGTCCAAACATTAAACACCATGAAGCTTCATTTCTGGAAGACTACACCTTCCAACAAGCCATGCCCTACATCCACGCCTTGCGGGATCCCGTCTGCAACCGGGTCACTGTGGTAGGGTGGTTTGTCATTTAACTGCAAAAAAAAAAGAAGACACACTTATTATATTATATTGTATTATATTATATTAAAATGAATATAAAATAATACAGATATAGAAAACTACAAAGTGGGAATGAGGTGTTTTTACATCATGGGTTATTTCTACTTCAGACGAACCTGAATGTCAGACCCAGGATCAGGGTCTAGTTTCTGACATGCACATGTTGTCACATTGTCACGGATTAAGACTCGTTTAAACAGAACAGCCTCTGTTGTGCACAACTCTCTGTCTAGGAACTGAACAGTGGCACAATGCTGAGGATCTCTATCCCAGAAATCGCTACCTCAGAGCTCGGTGAGTAACACAACACAACGCACACACGCACACAACTGTACTTCCTTAATGAACTACCCTAACTTAAGCCCAAATTAAACCATGACCCTGGAAAAAATAAGTCTCAACGGTCCCACAAAGCTGAATTCACTGCAGAGGTTTCCAACTCAAACTGGTACTTGCAAAGCATAGTTACAAAGACACACACACACACACACACACACACACACACACACACACACACACACACACACACACACACACACACACACACACACAAGGCTGAGTCAGAGCAGTTTAGTCGTTGAGAATGTATTTGCCCTCCATTGGTGTACAGTGACGTATATCGTGTATATATAGATGTATTAAGAATGCCATCACAAGGCAGATGCGCACACACACACACACACACACGCAACCACGCAACCACAGACAAACAGCCTCTGACTGATGATCACTAAGCCTCCACATCAGTCAGGCTTCAGTTTGTAGCTCGAATGAAGAGAAATCCGATTCGCGTGCCTTTCCAATGCTTTCTGTTTGTAATCCAGTGAAGCATAAATAAATATGACTTTTTGATACATACAGATCATTGTTTTGTCCCAGTAGAGAGGAGGATGTTTTACAAAGCTATGTTCGAATAACTACGTAAATAATTAGCTACTGAGGGAATAGGAGTTGAGCTGAGAGACGCAAACGCATGGGAAATATTATAATGGTTTATAATATGGGTTAAGCGTGGGAAACTTGGGTAATTAACAAATTGACCCCCTCCATCTTTGTTCCCCGGTTAAGGCAATGTGCTGTTTTGTGTTATTTGTGCAGGTGTGTAGAAGATTATAGTGTGTTCGCCCAGGCGTGTTAAATTCAAATTTTTTCTATTTAAATGTTTTCAAATGTTTACAGCCAACGAATGAATAATAATAAATATATAAAATATATATATATACTGTATATTTAAAATCCTTTTTATCACACACTCTTCGGGGTGACTGTGTGCCAATCCTTTTAGTCTCACACCCCATTATTTACTAATCGATCCTACAGTCGCAGTTTTCTCCCTCTAATGAAATGGCATTTATCCACCTCTTCCCTGACCTTTCCCCACTCTGAATGTCTAATTAACATAGTCCGGGGATGTTGATTAGGAGCCTTATTGGTCAGAGTTGTTAGGAGACACAGTGTCACTAATTACTGTGCTGGTGGTGGTCCTTTTTTTTAAAATTTTCTTTGTGTTCTAAGTTTAAGGCTGTCATTCGTGTATAGATTGTCACTTTTCGTGGTGATTTTTCATGCAGCCTGAGAAATGATTTGTTTCCACATAAATGACGTTGTATATTTCTCCCATTTTCACCTTTCTGTTCTGCTTTGATTTTTCTCAGTCAGGAATTGTCTTCAGGCCATTCGTTTAATTCTTCCCAAGGAAGCTGCCATGAAGGTTTGTGGAATGGATTGGTCATATTAGAAAACGCCACAAAAAAAAACAAAAAACTGGCGTCGTGTGTTGGTCAATATTGCAAGGCTTATGTGACATATCATGCATCGTTATCTTCGCTAATATTTTATTCACAAGTACCTACATTCATATAATTGCTGAAATAAAAAAAATAAAAAAATACATTCATATGGTCATTTGAGAAACTTATTAGAAAAAATTAAATGTCCAGCATAAAAGCGAATATAAAGGTTGTGTAAACCCTGCAGGTTTTGGTGAAATGGTATAACATCTACAATGCCCCCGGAGGGCCCAGCGCACACGCAGAGTGGAACCAGTTTGTCACCTGTTTCATGACCCTGATGGGCTACAACACTGAGCGCCTTACGTGGACACGGAATGTAAGTCCCGCCGTTGACGGCGATTTATGTATTTATTTATTTTCAATGTACTAAACCTTTGTTTTCCAACTTTGATCCCTTGCCCACGACGCTCGACCTTTCTCTCCGTCCTCCAGCTACATTTTGAAGTGCCTCTCTCCCCAGTGATTGCAGCCAAGAAGGCGCGGCCCTCCGATGGAGGCTCTGATGAGGTGTGTGCGTGTGTATGTGAGACTGAAGCACATGCATGAATCTGTGGGATATATATATATATATATTTATTTGTGGCCCAATTTTGCAATGTATACATTCAGATAACTTTTAGACTTGGCATCTCTGGAGGATCTGATGTCATTGTGGGGGGAAAAATAAACTAGAAATACTATATAGCAATTTATTTGCAGAAAATGTCATAAACAGGGAACGCTTTGACAAATATTGACTGGTTGGAGAATAAATCCACCTAGTTACTCGCCCTTCTCCTCTCCAGGACTGGGACTATTTGTTGGGATCTCATTACCACCGTCAGATGAATTTCCAGCCTGCGTGTGGGCCACTGGACTCCGACGGCTCCCCCACCACTGTCATCACAGGATCTGGAGGCCTGGTCTGTATGCAACTCACTCACTCACTCACTCACTGCGTGCGCGGTTAGTTGAGGTAAAGCTTCATTTCACATATATTTGAACTGCATATCTGTAGATGCATGTTTTCATCTATGCTATTCCTCCTACTTTACCCTTTTTTCTTGGATGGCATTATTGATTTATGAGTCTGTGTGTATATTTATCCATGTGTCCACTTAATAGTTTGTTATTGGAAATGTGAAGTGAAAATTAGTATTGTTAAAAACAAAAAACACACACAAATGTGACCCAGATTTGCTGTAAAAAAAATAAAAATAAAATAAAAAATAAAATAAATGGCACCAAACCTACATAGATCTACAGTAGCACGTGATCAGTTTAAGATGAATATGCAAAAATACACAATGGAAATGAACCGTCTCCCGTCTTGTCCAGGCCTCTTCTCCCTCCAGTCCGTCTCTGAAGTTGGACAGCTCAGCTCCACTCTTCCCCCACATTCCTGCGCTCTTCTACGTCCTCCATCTGCTCTATCAGGAGCTGCAGCTGGACGAGCTGCAGAGAGCCAGAGCCTCATCACTGGTCTGTCTGCTGCAGCAGCTGGCCAGGTAAGTGTGTGTCTGTGCGTGTGCGCGTGTGTGCTTTTATGTCAACTTGCCATGAGTGTGTATACTGTATATTTACAAAAACTACTAGTGTAGTAATAAATCAAAAGCTCACATAGATCTGAATAAATCTGAAACCAAAAAAAACGGTTACTTTCACAAATAAATGTTGCACAACCGAGAGTTTTGACATTTATCACAACAAAGAATTTTTATTATTATTTTTTACCTGGTGATAAGAAAAGCTGAACACGCTGTTCATTGTGTCTCGGTGAAGGCTAGCGTGCAATCATGGCTCTTTTGTGCTGTGTACCGAGGTTGTCAAGTGACCACTGGTGGCCGAGACATTAAGAGAATAGGTGGAGTGGGAGACTGAAGCGCTCTACACAGTAATTGGCCTGTGTTGGTTAGTATGTGGGCTGTTGTGAAGTACAGTGTAGTTTTTTTTTGTTTTTTTTTTTTAATACATTATTTGACTTATCAGGATTACTGGTTAAGGTCAAAATCGTATAAAAGATATTGTTTGGCAATGATGATCTTTCATAAAACCTTTTATATTTAATGGCTTATAATTAAATATTGAATTTATTATTAAACCGATATTATTATTATATTATTTACTTTGATAAAATGAGAACATTAAGTTAAATATGAGGGTACATTTCCTGTCGGATTTAGGTTATTTTGCTTTTTTGTTGTTATTTTTACATTCAATTCAACATTAATTATACCTGTAATTGTGTTTGTATGCAGCAGCACAATATGTATATAGTATTTCTATAATTTCATCATATTTCTATTCAGATCAGCAGATAAATACAGCAGATGGGGAAAACGCAGAAAAACAATCAGCTCGTGTCAATCCCAAAAGGCATGTGTACATGAATAATTAAAATAAGATCCAAAAAAACAGGAGGAAAAGGGAAATGGGAAGGCTAAATTTAAATATTGATTCCTTTGAAATGCATACGTGTGAACTCGCTCAGCTGAATGATGTGTGCGAGCGCGGCTTTAGTCCCAGAATTAAAAACTATTGATTATCCGGCGTTGAGCTGAATAGTAATGTAACCGCTGTTAATTACTCTAGTTTCAGAAGTAATTAAACTCAAAGTTAAATGCCACAGAGGCTCTTTGGGAACCCTTTTAGATATATTTTTTTCTTTTTTTACATTGTCCTGCAGATATAGAATTTTATAAGCCCTGGTGCAATGTAGACTAATTAAGTATGTTTTGTTGCCATGGTAATGCAATCCTACGTCCTACCCTCTAATGCTTCAGACAGCTTTGGTATATATGTGTGGCGTGTTCATGCACATGGAGCCATGGCTATTATAATAATAATAATAATAATAATATAGATTGTGATTGTTTTGTTTGCAGAGACCTCCAGTTGGAAGAATATGTGGATCTGTACTGGAGAGACCACCCTTCTTTAATTAGTAGTTTCACCGAGAGCTGCCTCATAGACCACAGTAAGAGATTTTTAATATTTTATTATTATTATTTGTATCAAGATATGTTAATAATAATATTATGATTATTTGGACAAATTAATAAATATAAATAGCCTTCCTTTAAGCTGAAACAACAATTTAGTTTGTGTCTGTACATTATCTTGTTTTGTCGCTTTGTCTTTTTTTTTTATTTTATCCTCTCTGTCGTCTTTCTTGTCCTCCCTTGCTCATTTTCTCCTTCTTTCTCCTCCTCCTCCTCCTCCTCCTCTGTCGTCAGCTATGATTGGTCAGATGCAGCGTCCCTCCTTCCTGAGGACGGAGCCCCCCTGCGTTTTCGGCTGGCTCAGTCGCTGTCTGAGAGGAGACGAGGTCCTGCCTTATCCCTATCTGCCCGGCATCTGTCAGAGGACCAGGCTGCTGGTTCTGGTACAAACCTATCTCTTCTATAACAATACATATATATATATATAAAAAAAAAACATATGCACTTGTGTAAAAATCTGAGGAAATCTTAATTTAATTTTCCCATCTTTCAGCTTTTGTTGATTTATTCACCCAAACCACAAAAGTATCCTCCTCAAACCGTGCCATCCAACAATCCTTGTATTTTTAATAGTATTTGTCACATGAGTTTTCTATTTGCAGCTATAAATGGAAAAAAGTCCAGTATCAAATGTTCAGCTAAACAACAATTGATTATGAGCAGGTATCATATGTCAGGAATTACACAGCATGTACCGTGTTTTAAGGATTTTGTGTTTCTTCTTTTTAACCTTGACTTACGCCACGGCGTGCGCGCGCCTGCGTGTGTGTCTCGTTGGCGAGGGGAAAGTGCTTTGATTGAGACGCAGTCAGATAATCGGTTTGTGCATTTGTCTGTGATTTTGTTTTGTCGGAACATAAATGGCATGTACATGATGTGTACATGCGTGTGCGTGTCTGATGGCTTTAACCTTTGTCAATCATTGAAGGAAAGACACTTGAAGACAAATCTGTCTGCCAGGTGCTATTGTTTCATCCAGATATAACTGTGAAGATTATTAACCAGTGTTTTTTTTTTATGTTCTGTTTGTTCCATTCCACATAATGTTTTTAATCACCCATTTCCCATCTCGTGACTCTGTTTCTTTAATCTTTGATTACATTTTAAGTCTGTGTGGATTTGAAAAATAACTAGATAAGTGTTATCTTAACTGTACCTAAATGATTATTGCTCTATGTTTACAGTTTTGAAACTGCTGCTGTCATTCCTTTTGTTGCCCACAGGTTGCGCTGGTCTGCAGTGTCTGACCCTGCAGACTCTGGTGGATTTTTTATTTTTAAATGGAGCCTAAAACTTTGTGCTTCACATCTGCTACTCTGTTTTTTTTTTCTAAAGGCGGAGCCCTGGACTGACGGGGATACAAATAGGCCCACTTCATTTTTTTTTATTTTTACTGCATGTACAGTATGTGATTATGGATTGCGTGTGTGTGCTTTGGTTTCTGTGCACCATGCTGGTGTATATTGTGATGCCAGGATCTGCAGAAGGAAGAGTAATGCAATAACATAGCAAAAGTGGCTCATGAACGATGGAGCCCTCTGGTTCACCTCCCTGTAATTTTCAATAAGTTAAAATATTTGTACCCGCGCTGCCAGTAATTTGAAGACGATGCTGTTAAAAAAAAAAAAAAAAAAAAAGCCTCTATTTATGTATCTTCTCATGTTCCTCTTTCCCCCCCCCAGAGTTATGCTCTCTACATCGCTGGAGATGAAGATGCCACCTCCTCAGAAGTGTCAAAGTACCTGGTCAAGCTCTCTGCAGGTCAGTGTGTACATGCCCAAAAAAAACACACTTGTCTTGTCTATAATTGCATCCTGGGATTGTGTGTGTGTGTGTGTGTGTGTGTGTGTGTGTGTGTGTGTGTGTGTGTGTGTGTGTGTGTGTGTGTGTGTGTGTGTGTGTGTGTGTGTGTGCTCTCTACATCGCTGGAGATGAAGATGCCACCTCCTCAGAAGTGTCAAAGTACCTGGTCAAGCTCTCTGCAGGTCAGTGTGTACATGCCCAAAAAAAAACACACTTTTCTTGTGTGTGTGTGTGTGTGTGTGTGTGTGTGTGTGTGTGTGTGTGTGTGTGTGTGTGTGTGTGTGTGTGTGTTGTGTGTGTGTGTGTGTGTGTGTGTGTGTGTGTGTGTGTGTGTGTGTGTGTGTGTGTGTGTGTGTGTGTGTGTGTGTGTGTGTGTGTGTGTCTCTCCCTGAATGAACCCTTTGATCGTGTATGTGTGAACACTCATTGACAACAGGCCCTCTTATTACCTGCCCTGTCCCATGACTCCCTGCTTCGGGGTCCAATAACAAAGAAAGAAAAGGGCCTGTGACGCAGATTTGTGCATCACCTGATTTTTGTGGTTGTGGTTGTGGTTTTTTTTTTTACTTTGATTTAAAACAACAACAAAAATACGTGGTGCTGTGATGAGGTCAGTGGCTGCAGATCCCTTTTTTTTCCACTGATGCAGAATTGAGTTTTTGAGCTTGTGGGTGGTGTGAGAGCATGTGTCGCTCCATGTTATTTTCAGATGTCATCCTACATAAACATGGTCCTCCACTCATCATCAGGAACGACATGTCCTCTTAGTTAACCCCCGTCTTTGTAGTGCCCATTCTTTCTCTTTATTGACAAAACACGGCCAATCGGTGTTGCTGTGACAATGCGGTCGATGCGAGGAGCATGAACCCAGATATAACAAGTGAATGAACCCGCTGACCTCATTCATTCTCATCCTTCCATCTTCTTTCTCAGGCCAGAAGTCCTGTGCTGCCGAACTGCGCTATGGAAGGTAAGGCGTTCTTTTTTAAATATTCTTGCTCTTATTTTTTATTTTTTTCCCATTATGCTCAGACTTTAGAAAAAAAATCTGGACTCATTTAGTAGCTAAAAAATACTGTAGAAACCCCCCCCCCCACATTTGATGATATTATTATTATTATTATTATTATTATTATTTTGATTATTATCTTTTTGCCTTTCATTGCATTTACTAATGTCGATGTGTTTTTATATTCTAGACAGACCAGTGTGAAATTCAAGTCGTCCAGTGAGAGTCTGGCTGAGCAGCTGGTGGTCTGGCTTACTTCAGAAGGTAAGACCAGCAGGAAGCCAACGGCACAATAAAACTTTGTGTGCTTAAATGAAACGAAATACTGTAAACTTGAGAATGGAGCAGTGGAATAAACATTGCGCTTTTTTTTGTTTGTTTAGGTTTCACCCTGAAGGACCTGGAGTCGGTCCCCTTTGGCGTGGCCTTGCCCATCAGAGAGGCCATCTACCGTTGCCGGGAGCAGCCGTCCTCCGATTGGTCCGAGGAGGTCTGCATGCTGATTGGACGACAGGATCTGACCACGCAAGCTCACAAGATGACCCTGGCCAAGAGCAAAGCTGTGAGTGTGGGATCAATTCAAATACAGAGCTTTTTTTTTTTTTTTTTTTTTTTAACAAGGAGTAAAGATACAGACTGGTTCATAGCAGCTATAAAACAATGAATATTTTTATTTTGGGCAAAATATTATGTATTTTGTTGTGATGCAGCTTGTACTTTTTTAGCCCTTATCAGGACCCTCACTGCTAACTTCGCCATTATATATTGTTGTTACGCTGCTATATGGGATTGTATGTACCCAGTCTGTAGGTTCTGGTCTGTCCCTGGAGCCTCCCGCCACCACAGAGGTGGACGAGGAGGAAGACGGGATGTCGGACATTACTCAGGAGGTAACGGACTCGTCTCTTACGTCACTTCTTTAATAATAATTAATGTCAGACATTTATGTTTTTCCACCAAAGCTCCAGATTATTATTCAAACTCAGCTGGCCGCGTCCTCTCTCTCCTCTCCAGGTCACGGGGTTGATCTGGAGCCAGGACCTGAGGGTCCAGGAGGTCCGAAGGCTCCTGCAGAGCTCCAGACCGGTCCGAGTCAGTGTGGTCCAGCTCCCGGAGGTTTCTGACCACGAGTACATCGAGGAGAAAGAGAACAAGTGAGTCAAATATATGTGTCTCCTGACTGAGTCGTAATGTATTCACTTTGAACTCACTTTTCATTCTTCTTCAATGTTTTGTTGTGCACTTGTTCCCCAGACTCCTGCAGCTGTGTCAGAGGACCATGGCTCTCCCGGTTGGCCGAGGCCTTTTCACTCTCTTCTCCTATCAACCTGTACCCACTGAGCCTTTACCCGTCCCCAAACTCAACCTGACAGGTAAACCACAATAAAATAAAATAAATTGTGTTTCAGACATGTGACTTGCAAACTTAAAGGATTCTTTATTGTCATGCCATTTGCATGGGGCTGAAAAAAAAATAAGTTTCAGGTTTAATATATAAAGATATACAAAATAAAGAGAAATTAAAATGGAGAAATAAAATGTATTATTGTATATTATTATTATTGTTATTATTATTATTATTTATTATTATTTTTATTTTTGTTTTTATTTTATTTTTTTTTATTTTATTTTTTTTATTTATTTTTTTTTATTTTTTTATACCACCTACACACTCTATATGACGTTTAAACTGCATTCATCTTACCGAGCCCTGTAGACATTCACAGGCATCCAGGGTACTACAAGTACTATCAACCCACCTCGTAAAATTCAACAACAAAACCAAATTCAATAAACCAAAGATTGAAGCACCTCGGAGGATCGGCCGATTTTGTGGCCTCTCCAAAGTCTGCTATGTTTTTTTTTTTTTTTTTTTTTTTTTTTTTTTTTTTTTTTTCTTATTATTATTATTTTTATTTTTATTTTATTTTTTTTTATTTATTTTTTATTTATTTATTTTTTTTATTTTATTATTTTTTTTTTTTTATTTTTTTTTTATTATTATTATTTTTTTATGTGTATATATTTCCTGATTTTACTGTGTATTTCTCTTATTCTATTCCAGGCCGTGCACCTCCAAGGAACACAATGGTAGATCTGAACAGTGGGAACATCGACGTTCCCCCTAATATGACCGGCTGGCCCAGCTTCCATAATGGAGTAGCTGCAGGACTCAAAATAGCCCCAGCTTCACAGGTTTTACACACAAACACACACACACTTACCTAATTATTAAATGGAAATTTCCAGCTAAATTATTTGCTAAAACGCAAAACTCAAGCTTGCGTGGACAGGGTGCAAACAAACCTTCCTCTAATCTTGCGCAAATAAACGTGACTCTCTTTGTGTGGACTCAGGTTGACTCAGCGTGGATTGCCTACAACAAGCCAAAGAGCCCGGAGCTGGCCAATGAGTACGCAGGCTTCCTCATGGCCCTGGGCCTGAATGGACACCTCACCAAACTGGCCACGCTCAACATCCATGACTACCTCACCAAGGTACACACGCACACACACACACACACCTTGACTTTCACTGCTCAAACAAAGCAAATGAGCACATTTCAATTATAGCCCTTCAGGCATAAGGCTTGGTCTCTTTCTTAATGCAGCGTTTAGTCTGTATTGTTCTCTAAATGTGCTGTTTCTGTGGAATAAACACACACACACACAAATGACAAAGGGGAGAGTAAAACAAAAATAAACTTAAATACAGTTTACACAAAGATGCCTCCAATCTACTCTCATTACCATGTACACACACACACACACACACACACACACACACTGTTCTCCATTTGACTGTAAAGGAGATGTAAACTCGCATCAGAGCCAGTCAGCCAGTCAACATGAAACCCAGCTCTCTGAGAACTCGAAAACGAAACGCCTCCCTTCCCACTTTCAGGTGAGAAAAACAGGATGCTGCAGGCCAAAGCTTATTTTCGCTGAATTACACAGTCTGTGTGTGTTGAGATGTGGTCAGAGATGAGGAGGAGCCGTTTTTCCGCCCAATCCACGCCGTGTCCACGCTGCGTTGGAGATCCATTTATTTTCGCTTCCCATGTTGACTCAAGGCGTGAAGCGAAGCATTCTCTATCCGTCATCGCACTATAAATGAGATATGAGAATGGTCTTTTTTTTTAAGCAGCAAGCTCAGGGGGGAAAAAGGGTTCTTCATTTGATCTACAAAAAATTACAAATATCATTTTAATTCATTTTTTTCTATGCCACAAGTTAATATAACACACCATAACGGTTATATGGGTGTGGAGGATTTTTATTTTTCCAAATGCCAAAGTTGCTGAAGTAAGAATCTTTAAGTCCTGCATTTTGTTGCATCAAAACATCATTTTAATCTCCTTCTACACATTTCTTTTTATTATGTTAGTTACCAGTTGCTGGTGATCAAAATCCCACCAATCAATTACTCAGAAATGACAAAAACTCTTTTTTGTGCAGAGATATTAACATGAAGTCATTGCACCATAAAGTGTGAGTGCGTGAGTGCGTGCGTGCGTGCGTGCCTGCGTGCGTGCGTGCCTGCGTGCGTGCGTGCGTGCGTGCGTGCGTGCGTGCGTGCGTGCGTGCGTGCGTGCGTGTGTGTGTGCTGCATGCTACAGCCTCCAGCTTTAAATGAAAGCTGTGAACGTGGTTGGCAGTGAAGTGTGTTTGTGGTTTTCTGTTGGTTTCTATTCTTGATGTTAAACAGAAATGACTGCGACATACGTGGAATCATTTCATCAGAAGTCTATGTGGGTTAATTGTGGCATTTTATTTGGGTCTTATTTGTATCACCTGCTGCTGTTCACAAAGAAAAATGAAATATTTATTTCGATATGTGTACAGCATATTATAAATATGCCATATTTTAACAAATCTTTTTTTTTCGTTGAACCCACTCGAGAAGTTCAACTTACAATTTTAAATACAAAGCCAAAATGGTTCCTTTTTATGTCACTTGAGGAATTTCACATCCTACATTAGCTTTTTTGTGTTGTAACATGCAAGCAGAGCCTTTCCTGCCTCTGTCATCAAAGACACACACACACACACACACACACACACACACACACACACACACACACACACACACAGGGGTTCCACAGGGGTTCCACGGGGGTCTAATGTGGAAAGGGACTGGCCTCCCCAGACCACATGTCTGATGTTTTTTTTTTTTTTTTTTCCTGTGCCTCTCACTGTGTCAGGGCCACGAGATGACCAGCATCGGGCTCCTGCTGGGCGTGTCCTCAGCCAAACTGGGGACCATGGACATGTCCATCACCCGCCTGCTTAGCATACACATCCCTGCCCTGCTCCCGCCCACCTCCACCGAGCTGGACGTACCGCACAATGTGCAGGTAACAAATGATGAATGTTAATAAGAAATAACACACGGTGCAGATGGAGAAATGCAAATCTGTGTGTTGCCTCTTGTGTGTTGACGGAATTAATTATTCATTTTACTACTTGGAACAGTTGGCACACTTGAGTCCACCTAATTATTAAGACTACATTAAAAGTATTCTATGTTATTGGTAGATTAGAAGCCTTTTGTGAATTATTGTGAGTCGTTTTATGCACAGTTGTAAATAATTCAAATATTATTCAATTTGATCTATTTTCCTTTTTTAATTAACTCCATAAATACCTTTGACTAAGTGCCTCTGGTTTTAGTTCCTATCTATGGTTAGATCATATTTATCTTTGTATTATTTTTATACTTGCATAAATTGTATAAATACATCCATAAAAGAATCCCATAAATCCAATTATTTTCATATATATATATATATATATGAAATAATCTACATTCTGCCTGGCTGTTGTGCAGGTTGCTGCTGTTATCGGCATTGGGCTGGTGTACCAGGGGACCGGACACAGACACAACGCTGAAGTCTTGCTGTCTGAGATAGGTGTGTGTGTGTGTGCGCGTATCAAGTTCTGGTTGACCTATTTGTGGTAACAATGCTTGTCATGTACTGTTTATGTTGTGATTCCATTTTTGTTCTCTGTGTGTTTGTGTGCGTCTCTCAGGTCGACCCCCTGGTCCAGAGATGGAGTACTGTACGGATAGAGAGTCGTATTCGCTGGCCGCTGGCCTGGCTCTGGGCATGGTCTGTCTCGGGGTACGTCGCGACACATTCAAAAACAAGAAATAAAAAAAAAAAGAAAAAAAAAGTCGAATGTGAACTTGAATGTGAAGGTTAATTCAAGTTATACCTCTTTTTTTTCTTGACCTTTCCGTTTCTTTTGTCACATCCTTTTTCTCTTCCTGTCGTCCAACTCATTTACATTCATCCACCATTTTAAACCGCCATCTTCTCCCTCTCTCTCTATCTCTCTCTCTCTCTCTCTCTCACTCACTCTCTCACTCTTTCTCGCTCTCTCTCTAACTCTATCTCTCTCTCTCTCTATCTCTCTATCTCTCTATTTCTCTATCTCTCTCTCTCTCTATCTCTCTATCTCTCT
>JAFBJU010003032.1:70220-91411 GCA_016785305.1 Colistium nudipinnis | reverse complement strand
CACTCTCTCTCTCGCTCTCTCTCTCTCCCTCTCTCACACTCTCTCTCTCTCACTCACTCTCTCACTCTTTCTCGCTCTCTCTCTAACTCTATCTCTCTATCTCTCTCTCTCTCTCTCTCTCTCTCTCTCTCTCTCTCTCTATCTCTCTATCTCTCTATCTCTCTATCTCTCTATCTCTCTATCTCTCTATCTCTCTATCTCTCTATCTCTCTATCTCTCTATCTCTCCATCTCTCCATCTCTCCATCTCTCCATCTCCATGCAGCATGGCAGTAACCTGATTGGGATGACGGACCTGAACGTTCCTGAGCAGTTGTATCAGTACATGGTGGGAGGTCACCGCAGAGCTCAGGCCGGGGCCAGCCGGGAGAGACACAAGTCCCCCAGCTACCAAATCAAGGTAGATGGGGGGGGAAACAAAAACACAATTTTTGATTGTATTTATAATAGAATTAAGTGAAACCACAACACAAATCAAATATTCATACGTTCTAAGATTATCTGAGCAGTTTCTTTTTTTCCTCTATCGCCACCCATGATGGTTTCAGGAAGGAGACACAATCAACGTGGACGTGACGTGTCCAGGAGCCACGCTGGCTCTGGCCATGATTTACCTCAAGACCAACAACAGGTTAGACGGTCACACACGCACACCTGATGTGTTTCCTCATCTTTTCAAGCACAGAAACGTGTTTCCTGTATAGATGGAAAACATTAATGACTCTTTGTTCTTTCCATGTAGTATTTGGTTTTCAGTTTTCAATATATATGAGGACCAACTATTTGTTTTTGGTGTTAATTCATTTAAGTTTTCGCCAATATTTTCCATGTGTACGTTTGTGTGACATAGTATCTGACTGTACTGATTTATTTCCCTACCACCCTGTTGCACAACAATCTATTCGGGGGTAGCGGCCAAACAACAGCAGCCAATGAATGTGGTTTCAATTCATAAAATTCTTTGGACACAATTTCTAACCTTTGTGTTGAGTTTTTTTTTGTAAGTTAGCTTGTGTCTGTATCTTAAGGTGTGTGATGAACAAATCTCAGCCCTCGGCAGGCTCGGTCTCCTCCGTCTCTCGTAAGCTGTTCTGCTATTGGTCAAGGGGTTCCCGTCCTCTCCTCCGCGCGGGCTGTCTATTGGTCAGGTGGGTGTTGAAGGAGGGTATTAACACCCCCTTGTCTCTTTGCGGGTTGCCTGTACCAGGTCGATTGCTGATTGGCTGAAACCTCCGGACACCTGGTTCCTGCTGGATTTCATCAAGCCTGAGTTTCTGCTGCTGAGGGTTAGTTTGGCCTCAGCCGTGTGTCTGTGTCTGTGTGTGTCTGTGTGTGTCTGTGTGTGTCTGTGTGTGTCTGTGTGTGTCAGTGTGTGTCCTTTCTTCTCACTTTTCTCTCTCTCCTTGCATCTCTTCCCTCACAGACTCTTGCTCGGTGTATTATCATGTGGGATGAAATCCTCCCCAATACCGAGTGGGTCAAGAGTAACATACCCCAGGTGAGAAAGTACACACGTGTGCACAAAACCACATATTGTGCGGACACATACGGTATTCGGAGCTGTGATGTGTATTTTCAGCTAGGAGATCATAATTAAAACCCTGTGTCTCCCTGAGATGTGGCCACTGACTTTATTATTATTATTATTATTATTATTATTATTATTATTATTATTATTATTGTTATTGTTATTGTTATTGTTTTCTTCTCACTTTTCTCTCTCTCCTTGCATCTCTTCCCTCACAGACTCTTGCTCGGTGTATTATCATGTGGGATGAAATCCTCCCCAATACCGAGTGGGTCAAGAGTAACATACCCCAGGTGAGAAAGTACACACGTGTGCACAAAACCACATATTGTGCGGACACATACGGTATTCGGAGCTGTGATGTGTATTTTCAGCTAGGAGATCATAATTAAAAGCCTGTGTCTCCCTGAGATGTGGCCACTGACTTTATTATTATTATTATTATTATTATTATTATTATTATTATTATTGTTATTGTTATTGTTATTGTTATTGTTATTGTTATTGTTATTGTTATTGTTATTATTATTGTTATTATTATATTTCTCCATATTTATTTGTTTTTCAGATCATGAGGGGGACTTTTGACCCGTCAGAGGACATTAACATGGAGACAATGGCGTGAGTGTTCCTGCCCATTTAATTAAACCTTGAATGTCATGTCAAATTTGACGTCACGGGTCAACTGTGTACCTCCGCTGCAGTGCGGTTGTTGTGAAGTTGTTCTCCACTACATGTCGTGTGTGTGTGTGTGTGCGCGTGCCTCATCTCAGCCAAGCCCAGGACTACATCACGGCCGGAGCCTGCCTGGCCCTGGGTCTGCGTTTCGCCGGCTCCGCCAACTCCGACGCCTTCGACTGCCTCTACGAGTTCGCCCGGACCTTCATGAAGATCATGTCCTTCGCCGGCACAGCTGCTGTTGTAAGTGTTTGTTTTTTTTTATAGTTTTTTTTATCCGTGTATATTTCAGCTGTGTTAAACATGAGGATGTTTGTGTGCCCCGTGTGTTTGTGACCCCTCAGCAGACGGGTTATTACAACCTGCAGACCGGCCTCTCCATGATCCTCTTGGCCATGTCCATGGTGATGTCCGGCACCGGGAACCTGAAGGTCCTGCAGCTCTGCCGCTTCTTCCACAAGAGAACCGGAGGAGAAATGAACTACGGCTTCCACATGGCTCATCATATGGCTCTGGGCCTGCTCTTCCTGGGAGGGGGCAGGTGAGATGCACTTTCCACGCCTCCCTCTTTCCCATCATCCTTTGCTCCTGCAACAGTGCCCAACCAGCACTGTCTTTTAATGGTACTGCAGGCAGACACACATGGTGTGTCGCCACTCATTTAAGCACCTCTTTGTGTGTTTTGTCAACGCCACGTAAATGCTGGAGCACTGTTGACTGCGGACAATTTTCCACCCTGAGCCTTGTGTGTGTATAGGTAACACGAAAAAAAAATACAGAAATATATACCCATACTTTGTTAACGTAATATAGACACAGTGGTCTCTGGGAGAACCTGATTGCCTGCTTTCACAACAGAGCCAGATGCAATCGTTGAATCCTTTTATTATTCAAAGTGTATTAATAAATATAGTCACATGCGTATACATTGTATTGTATGGGGTTTAAAATTTGCCGGTTTAAAAAAAAAAAAAAAAAAAAAAAAAGTCGGAGTGGGAGTGTCCTGTCATACTGAATGTTAATTGCTGTATGACAACGAGACTCAAATCCAACACATAGTGTACATACCAGAACACACCCGGCATATTTGGGGCTGCAGTTTCTACGAAGAGCCAGGTACACCACGTACACTCACACACACACACACGCGCACACAAAATGTGGGTTAGCCACACGAACAGCCAAAGGGTGTTTTGAGTGCTGCCTTTTGCATAATGAGTGACATTTACTCACACACCCAAACCGAGTTCCTCCGACCGCTGATGGTGGCCCGTTTATTTTCTGATTACACGCTGCAAATGTTTCTCCACCTACAGCCACAATCTGATGAAACCTTTTGAATGTATTTAGGTTATGTTTGATTCCAGTCTCGCTGGCCGAAAGAGAAAAAAAACAAAAACGGCAGAGCCTCAGTTTGAATGTCGCTCCGAGTGTGTCGCCCTCGGGGTCAAAGGTGCCGCGTCATTGTTTTATTTCACATTGTGTTGCATTTTGTCGTCACTCTCATTCATTCATGTCACATTCATTTTCCCACCTGTGATTTCCCTCTAAACTTGCCTCTTTCTCACACTTCCCCCCTCTCGCTCTCTCTCTCTTTTTTTTTGTTAGTTCAGTCAGTTTCTCTTCCCACTTTTTTTTCAAATGTTTTCTCCCAAAAGTTTCACATGCAGGCATGACACAGACTAATGGCTGTCAACTGAAACTTTCCTTCATCTTTGCATGTTTTGCCTCATGTTCCCTGGTTGTAGTTAGAGGAGATATTGCTGTACTGTATTGGAATATTAATGTTCCATGTTTTCCATCTTCTCCACTGGCTGTGAGTGCGTCACAGGTGTTTTTCAATTATAAACTTGAGTTTCTTTTTAACATGAGACAATCATCCATTTAAGTGAAGAGGGCATGTCGTTCGCCTCAGTTGACCTCGCAGGTCGCCCATGTGTGTGCAGGCGTTCTGGTCTGACCCCTTGTCTATGATAATGACTCCATTATAAGGACGCACTTAACGACCAGCTCTTATGTTTAAGAGGCTCTGTTGTGGCCGGCAGTGACCTTTAATACATTAAAATGCTTACATGGTTTCACTGACGGGCAACAGTGGATTCATAAAAAACGTCTTTCAAAGCCCTCGCAACAATAATCCCGGTGTCAAAATCGAGAGGGAGAGGGTAGAATGCAATTACAGTATTTCTTTTGTTTTGTCTTTTTTTCAGGTACACACTGAGCACCTCCAACTCGGCCATCGCGGCTCTGCTGTGTGCGCTGTACCCACACTTCCCTGCTCACAGTACAGACAACCGGTGAGACTGTCAAACCCTCAAAATCATCTGCATTTAAAAAAAATAAAATAAAAATCACACACACACACACATACATATACATTTCTACCAACGGTTCTGATTCAGCTCATTTAGATTTAAATTGAATATAGAGTTCAAAAAAACAAAAAAAACAAAGTTAAACATCGACATTTCAAATGTGCTCTGCAGCTACCACCTGCAGGCCCTGCGGCACCTGGCCGTGCTGGCTGCCGAGCCACGCCTGCTGGTCCCCGTGGACGTGGACTCCCTGAAGCCGTGTTACGCCCTCTTGGAGGTCACATACAAGGTGAGTTCAACACGCATGTGGAGATGACTCATTCAGGAAATGCTCCTGTTGCAAATGAGCCAAGACCTCCTCGAGTGGAGCAACGGCCCCAAAACGCGTCCCACAGCAGATTTTGTCACATGTCTAATCGCAAAATAGAAGAAATCAGGTGTAATGCCATCGGTACATTGATATTATTGGAAATTGATCAGTTGATTAGTTTTTCCTCCCTACGGTCTCTCTCTGTCATTGCTTGAACCCCGTTTCAAGACAAATTGGAACGGCATTTGCTCGTTCTACTTCATAACGGTGAAGTTCCTCTCTCTATCTCTGTCGCACACAAAAAACGGTAGTCCGTCGCAACACTTCCTCTTGAAACACACACACACACACACAGCTTCCTCCTGCTCACAGCTCAGACACTCTCGGCGTAATTTCTGCAACCTGCTCTCTGTCACAGGGAAAAGGTTCATGCTTGTACAAAATATTTTAACCGATTCAGTCGCATGACAGCTTATTCATAATTACGCTTATATATATTTCAACACAATTTACCAGCTGAAATATAATATTGTTTAATGTGTCGTTTGTCAGGATTTCTCAGGTACTGAGAACGGGTACTATTTATGGGTGAGATGGAGGTTTTTGATAAATCTCTGGATAAATAATGTGCATGTGCACAATCTCCTCCTCGTGCCATGGTAAAGTTCTAGTCCTAATCTCCAAATCTCCCTCTGTGAGGTTTGGTTTGCTGACCTGTGTGTGGTAGATGAGGCTCTGCTAGAAGTCTCACTTTGTTCTTATTTTAAAAGTGAAAATGTGTTTCTATTTTGATGCATTTGAATGTCTTTGCAGTTTAAATTTGTGTGCAAAAAGTATTGCACGTTATGTTGCTGCCGGCATGTGGTAATGGGATGTGAAATAATGGGCTCATTCAGTGGATAGGTGGCTCCACTAACCAATGACTGGTTTCTGTTATTATTATTATTATTATTATTATTATTATTATTATTATTATTAAATTGTTTTACACACAAATGACGTCTGTTGCACGCCTGTCTGTCCTGGCATGCAACACCTGCTTTCTGTGTTGGGACGGGTGAAGGTCACACCTGTTGTCGACCACAGCGAGGACCACCTCTAAGGTTTCATTTATTTCACAGCAGAAAGCTCCAATTCACAGTGGTGTGTCACCAGACTCATTGTGTGAGAATAATTCAAAATTCATGCAAATGATATTTGCTCTTCATATGAAGGCCTCTCCTTTTACCTCTCCATGTGGAATTCAGCTCTCGCGTGTCCATTTGAGAACATCTCTTTTTTGGTTTAACAACATGCGAGTGAGCCACGCCGCGTGTGCGGCCCTCTGGTGCCGGTGCGTGCTGTGATGACGTGTGGCGCGCTCTCGTTTCAGGAGACAAAGTGGTACGATGAGACCACCGTCGAGTTGATGGCTCCCACCATGCTCCCCGAGCTGCACCATCTCAAACGGGTAAAAACCTGAGAGCCTCGTGGGCGCAGTGGGGGAAAAATGCTGGAAATTGTTGGAAAATAGTTTTTCTTTACTTTTGTGTGTGTGCGTGCGTGCGTGCGTTTTTCTTTTTTTAATGCAGGTAAAGGTGAAGGGGCCACGTTACTGGGAGCTGTCCATAGACCTCAGCAAAGAATCCAAGCATCTGAAGTAAGGGAAGAAGGGATCTGACCTAAAGGCCTTTTTTTTGGCCTACACGTGGATTGGTAGAATCCAGGGATTTGGTGGGCTGATTTTTTTGTATATTTTTTTATTTTACGTCTTCTCGTCTCCTTTTAGGTCCATCCTCTGCAGAGACGGGGTGCTGTATGTGAAACTGCGAGCCGGCCAGCTGCCGTACAAAGACGACCCTCATGGGTGGAAGAGCCTGTTGGCTTCCGCCGTCAACCAGAGAAACTCTGGAGTGCACGCCTTCAAGGTGAGCACGTTTTGTGTGCGTTTCGTTTTGATGGCGCTGAGAGATCCAAATGGGGAGCTGGGAAAAAGTATGAGATTCAAGGAAGATAGTGTCGTCTGCACAACAATTACAGAGCAACAACGTAAGGTAGCCATTCACGAACTGGGCTCTTATAAAGTGATCGTTAAACAAATGAAAACAAGCACTACAAGCATGTGATCATCTTCGTAAAATGCAGTATGTACATAAAGGAAAATAAAATGGGATAAAAGTATTTACATGAGATGTTTTACTAAACCTACTTACTCATGAACATAATATGGGAGAAAGTAGTATGGGATTCAGCCTGCCAGGCCAGCACATGTGATAAAACATTTTAAATAAAAATGATAATAAATAAATAAAAGGAGTCCACGCTGTGAGCGGAACCCGACGGAGCTCCTCCCCTGTGGCTGGTTGTCGCTCCAGCTTCAACAAGCAGCTGTGCGGTTGACAGGCTATTACCGGTTACCCAATGGCCTCGGTGTACACCGTCGATACACCTGCAGCTACACAACAAAAACGCTGTTATTCCTCCCCCCCTTTCATCTTTTTTTCTTCTTGTGCATTGACGTATTCTTCCTTTCTTATTTCTCTTGATTGCTTCTCTTTGTGTACCCCCCCCCCCCTTTCTATTCAATCCCTTTGACTTTGTCTTTTGTTCCTGTACATTATATGTTGGTCAGTCTTTTGTTTCTTTACATTATATGTTGGTCAGTCTAAATAGTTTCCTTGTGTGCCTTTTTTTTTTTTTTTTTTGTTTAACCAGCCTGAAGCCATCTCTACGTTCACATCCGAGCCCGCCCTGGTCTCCTTTGCGGAGTTCTTCTGCAAAACATCTGATGGAATGAAACAAGTGAGTTTTTAACACGCATAAATCATAAACATGTGAGATTTTTTTCATATTAATGTTGACGTATGCATGCAGATAGACCGCTCTCAGCGTCAGATATTGCGTGACAAAAAACCCCTTTCAGACTCCAGCAGGGATGGGCATAATTGTTTCCCATACTTATTATATGTTGACGTTCAGTGATGGATTCTGGGTAATTTCTTCAAAACTGACCGAAAACTGTTTCCCTGGTCCAACCATGTCTGCAGTGTGGATTTGAAATATTTGGGGAAAAATATGAATCTGACTTGATGTCACAAATGTCAGGTTGCTCACATGCTGTTAGAGGGCAACAACAAAAAGGGTATTATTCATGAATTACTCCATAAAACAAAGAATTGGATGATTTCAAAATGGCCTGGTGAAAAATGAACAGATTTATGAGCAAAATGAAGGGAGAGAGGGGGGAAAAAAAAAAGGAAGAAGCTCGACTCCTATTTCTGGAGTAAAGAGGCTGATTCATCCCAGCTTCCGGTTAATCGCTGGGGTCACTGGTTTCACAGCCAAATGGAAGGAAGCCAGTCTTTTGCCAGCGTAACCTTCTCTAATTGATTTTAACGAGAGCCGGGTGAGGTTTCGTTTTCTGTTTATCTGTACTCATGGCACCCGGCCAGGTGAAAACATCTTCTTTGTGTTTACATGGAGGACGTTGGCGTGGTTCCTGGCAAGACATTGCAAGATTTGTTGCCGTCTGGTTTTATTAATGCGGTGTGAAATAACTGCGTGTCTGGACCCGAATGCGTTGGCGGCATCCTGCACAACCTCTCATTAATTCTTGTCTATAATGGCTTGTGAAATGAAATGAATGGTATTAAAAGTAGTTTTGTAATTTTATTGTGTATATGTCGATATTTCGAAACTTTACGGCTGTGTTCACATTTTTCTTTTTTTTCTTTTTTTTTTTTTTTTTTTTTACTTTGTGTTCTAAGGACAACTCTGTGTTTACCTATTCCCCATAATGTAACTACTGGTGTCCATAGATTATGTGTAATACCCAGACCACACACACACACACACACACACACACACACACACACACACACACGCGCGCGCACACAGTCTAACACGATCCCTGTTGTGTTGTTGCAGAGGGAAGACACTCTGGTGTTGTTCTCGGCCATGCTGTATGAATGTGTGATGCAGGAGTGTCCAGAGATGCTGCCCACGTACATCGCCGTCGAGCAGGTAACACACACACACACACACACAAACACACACGACCAATAAGGCCAATTTATTTCATGTTTTTTTGATAACGTGGCGTCCCTCAGGCCGTGGGCGCCCTACGTCGGGGGGACCTGCTGCAGACCTTCCCCCTGTGGCAGCTGCGTCTGGTGGTGGAGCTGTGGGACAGCAGGATGCTGAGGGGCGCGGCCCCCCGCCACGACGCCCTGCTCACCTCCGAGTTTCTGCCCGTCATGAAGAACATGGTGGACACGGCGCTGGACCGCTGGCTCACCGGTGAGTCGCATCGAATATTCCAGCCCAAATTGCAATTTATTTCAATACGAAATGATGGTAAAAGTTAGGTTCGAAAATGTAACTTGCATTAAAAAAAACAAACAAAAAAAACACATAATTGAATTGTAAATAGTGTAAATGCAAATAATACATACATCATACAAAATTTAGCATTTCACAGGCTCGATGTGTTTCAGCTTGTTTTCCTGTCCTGGGTGTAGCACACCAACTAATGCCATGGTTTAGAAGGCTGTGTTTACACACACACACACACACACACAAATAAACACATTCCATCATTTACTTGAACAAGTACACACACACACACACACATTTACAGTAATAAACACACACTCGGAGGCGTGGGAAATGCAGGGTGCAGTGAGACAAGCCTGTGATTGTGATCCAACACGCCTCACGCTCACATGTTTCAGGATGTATCAAAGGAAAAAAAAAATAAAGCAACTTCAGGAATGTTTCTGTTCTCTGGATCTCACCCATGATAGAAATGTGTGTGTCTAAATCCATCCTCCTCTTTATTTTACTGCACTTTCCCCTCACGTTCTCATGTTAGATGCACACCTCACTGACTCCCTGTACCGGACAAACTTGTTTTGAGTTGCGTGTTTGAGCCTGACGATTGTCACCTGTTAACCAGGAGGCTCAAGAGATTATCTTCAGGGAATATAATCAGTGACCTTCTAATAGAATGAGTTTCATATTCATTCACACTGAATAAAGTGAAATCTAAAAACCTGAACAGATTTAAAAGAAATAATAAAAAAATAATAATTGAAAAAGTGTCAGGCCGCGTTATTTGGCGTGTTGAGTAAAATATCCCTTTTTTTATTGTATGACTGTATGAAGTGTTTTTCCTGCTGTCGTTTTTTTTTCCAGATTGTCTGCACTTGACTTGTATGACGACTTTGAACCACTCATGGCTATTTTTGTGAATAACATGTTCCACAAACCACTCTCCTGTGAACATGAAGCACCTGTGTTTTTTTTTTCTCTCCTGTAGAGAACAGCTCAGTGTTGAAGTCCTACATGAGGGGCGAGGCCCTCCCTGGGGACACGCACTACATCACGTTGGCCTGCTTCCTGGTGTACCGGTCCATCCCCTGCCTTAGGAACACACACACACAGCTGGAGGGTGAGACACTGAACACAACCAGTGTCCACACACGCACTTTTGTTTGTTTTTTTTCAGGCCTGAAAGCAAATTGTTGTTGTTGTTTCAGGCTGCTGAGTGACATCTCTCTTTTTTTTTTTTACACTATAAAAACCTTAAACTAAACAATGTAAATACTTTTTTCACCTCCAGACTCTTTTCAAATGGTATAATTATATATTGAATCTGCTTTAACCAAATCCCAACAACTTCTAAACAAGGGTTGTCCCGTGTGTGTCCCCTGCAGGCTGCAGCTCTCTCGGGGACCTGTTGTCCCGCAGCGGCCGGCTGGGCGTCCCGCTCAGAGACCTCCTAAGGCTGGCCCCCGTCCTGCTGGGCTCCGCTGCCCTACCACCTCACACTCTGCCGTGCTTCCCTCTGCAAGCTTTTTGAACCCCGGTGCGCTCAACCTTCCCACTGCGAGCACAGGTAGGATGGAAAAAAAAAAGACACAGCTGCAGGTTTGAGCAGCGCGTGGAGGAAAAAATTAAAAATAAAAAAAAATCCCGGTGCGGCCGCCCGTCCTCTGAGGGATAATGACTTACCTTAACAAATTCAATTTTTCTTTTGTAAAAATAATATTTCTATTTAGTTTTTTTTTTAACAGTATTAAAAAAAAATAAGAGAAAAGTAGAATTGCCGCCGTGGTACAACAAACACAGAATGGAGACTTTTTTTTTTCCCCTCTTTTTGATGGAAGCCATTTTTCTCCGTTCGGCCAAACAAAGACAGAAACAAGAATGAAGAGTCATGACCAAGGACTGTCCACACAACAGGACGACACAACCTGAAGCACCACAATAAATCCAAGTACCCACACACTTCACGAATACTGTGATTTATTCTGTGGGGGGGGACTTATACAATTCTATTAATGTTATCAGTCAGATGATGAAATGTTGATTTTATTTTTCAGGCTAAAGCCCCAATTGAACTAGTTCTTATAGTTTGCTCCACTTGCAGCAGTGACACCCAACGCCCACACATTGGATGCCATCAGGGTCAACCACAAAACAACATCTAACGTCACCCTCGCTCTCTGAATCACAATTCCATGTAGAATTAGATTTGTGCATTGTCCCACACAAACATGCACATGCAAACACACACAAGTCGGGGGAAATTTGACCTCTGCATTTGACCCATCTGGGGCACATGCAAGGCCACAGAGCAGTGGACGGCTGAGGGCGATGGGGTTAGTTCCTTGCCCAAGGGCATTAGAGGTGGCGTCTCTTTTGTGAGTCTGTCGTGTTAGATGATCATAATAAAATAAAATAAAAATGTGTAAATTATCATTTAAATGTTGACATTAAATTGAAAGCTCATCAGTTCATTATGAAGTATCGTATTAATACTATTGTTTTGTTATTATCATCTGATGGATTATTGATATGAAGCACAAACTGGGGCTCCACCTTAAGGACTCCATGGCAACATTTCCTGTTCACACCACTCCAAAGGATCATGGGATCCGTAGTTCCAAAACTTAGAGCATTATATCTGTATTTTAGTTTTTTATTATTGAGGCATGGTTTACATTGTCAAACTTTGTGAATGAGTCTGGAAACACTTATGTAGGGCCCTTTGTGTGTGTGTGCGTGCGTGCGTGCGTGCGTGCTCACAGTCTCGGAGCAACATTCCAGAGAAAATAAAAAAAACAAGCGGCCCACACCCGCAGCTCTTCACACCAACAACTCCTCACATGTGTTTGTGTTTACGTCGCTTTTCATGTGCATAAAGAATTAAACTTTTTCTTTTTTTTACAGGCTTTTAGCTGAGAGAGAGAGAGAGAGAGCTGGGGTAAACATTTCAGAGTCACGATGGAGATTCATTTCCACGACTCAATGAGAAGAGGCACAAACAAAGTAATAACGAAGCAACAAAGTGTGTGTTCTTTTTAATTCCAGTGTTTGGGCGGATGGAACGCAGTTGGATCATCTGTTGATCTCTGTTCTCGTCCGCCCACGTTCTGCTTCCTGCTTAACAAAAGTATTTCTCAACACTGGATCCTCAAAAATAGCAACCAGACGGGACGCATTGTTTTTTAGTTTTTTTTTCCATAGATGAAACAAAAACTGGTCAGCCCGTGTGTGTGTGTGTGGGGGGGGGGGGGGGGGTGTTCTCTGTGTGTGTGTGTGTGGGGGGGGGGGTGTGTGTGTGTTCTCTCCTTTGAACATTCCTGGCCCAGTGGTCCCACTGGTGGATACTGCACACGTCCACCTAAACACCAGGGATTCATTTCCTCATCCCTCTTAAGGACTCTCCACTCTTGATATACTTAGTGTCATCCCAGCAACTACTCTGTGCATGTATCTCCAAGGGCATTAAACACCCACGTTGTACGAAGAAAAATGGTTGAAAATGCATTTTTTTCTGTTATATACAGTACATTTGTATACGGTATATGTACACACACACACACGCACACACACACTGTTTTTCTGGTGGTAATGTCTGAATATGTCTGTTTTTCATTCACTGACTCATTCATTTGACTCACTTTTAGCATTTTAAAGATTTAAATAATTTCTTTTCAGTCAAATGTTGTGTGTTTTTACGTCCCATCACTTACAGCGTCACTTTTTATTCACTTTACCTTTGTTATCGTCCTATTTGTGTTTTAATGTTACCATTTTTGCACATTGCTACTATTTGTGGACTTTTTTTTTTTGTTCATTATTATTATTCTCTTATGGCGTTTTTTTATTCAACTTATTTATTAAACTTTAGGAACAAAGCCCGTGAGGATGAATAATAGAGTTTGTGTTTCTGATGCTGATGTTGGAATGGGGCCGGCTGGCATCCTGATGTAACCATGGCGATGGACACGCTGATGTTTTCAGAGTCCGTGCGTTGGATTCACCACGGTAAGAACCCGTCATCTTCATAACCATAACAAATATGGCAGTTTGTGTGACATTTCAAACTTGCATTTTCTCATATTCTTCATATAAACAATAGATCCAATGACCACGTGTGTCTGTCTCTCTCTCTCTTGATCAGCGGAGGAGTTTCAGCATTCTAACCAGGACAGTCAACACTGGATTCAAGGTCAAATATTCAAATATTATTCATATATTAATATGACTTCAGAGCCTGCCTTGGTCTGTGTTCAATGCAAACTGGCTTCTGGGATTAGATCATATTATTGGGAACCCTGCCACCTTTACTGACCTCTTCTTTTGTTATGCCAATAATGTAGTGTCACCTTTGATACATAGACCTTTAGAGTGTGTGTGTTTGGGATGTTTGTCGAGACACGTTGACTGTGACAGCCCTTGTTTTCCGGGAACAGGCGCCCAGAGAAATGGCACATGAAATGAAGCCAGTAAACGGAGGCCAGGGCCAACAGGAAGTGGGACGTCCCGCGGCCGTCTCTGGTGACGATGGTCCCGGAGTCTGAGCTCTTTGGGCCACTTGAGTTGTCCCGTGATGTCGTGATGCCGCGAGGCCACATTCTTCCACGGAAAAAAAAAAAGGCTTTGAATTCTGGGAACAGCAGAGACACAGAAGAATAGCGGCTAAGTGATGCTTTGTGTGTTTTTTGTTTTTCTTTTCTTTTTGAAGGAGACACTGAGTCTGAAGATCATGGCTGGGAGTGATTTAACTCATTGTGAAATGCAGATTGTGTGTCTGTGTGTCTCCCAGTTTATTCTCCCAAACACAACTGTGAGTTTTTTTTCACGCCTGACAATTCAAAGTAAAAGAAAGAGAAACTAATCTGAAACTGATTTGATGTGATCTGCACAGTGTGATCCAGATGTGACTCAGCTCAGGAGGAGGAGGAGGACTCAGGTCACCTGGACCCTGACCCCTGACCCCCACCTCTGGATATGTAAGTACATCACAAAAATGAAAATGTTCACACTGACTTGGCACACAACACCTGTGCTGACATGGAGCCAGACGCACAATCTTTTCTTGTGAAAAGTGTGTGTGGATAAGTAATGTGGCCTCTGAATAAGTTCTTGGGCCAAGAAGACAAATCCCACACAGGAATGTAGTTTGAGATAGAACCAAATATTCCAATTGTTCCATGGTGTTCTTAGGTTTGTGTCGATTTTTAGTTGCACACACACACACACACACACACACACACACACACACACACACCGGACGTAGTCACTAATTTGCTGTCAACATCAGGTGGACCTGGAGTTACATTTTTATTATAACAAAATGACTCGATGGTTCAGATTGAAATGCCCAAACAGATTGTGGGATTGTGTGTCACGATGTGTGAGACTATGTGAGTCCAGTGTTTGTGAGGAGTGTGTGTTTCCGTATTCAGCCCGTGGGAAACGAGACGCTGTTGCGGGACGAGAAAAAGAAAAAAAATCCAGTGTTTGTTTCCACAATAAGCCAATCTGTGTGTGTCACACCCTCCGACCCTGTGGCTTCTTCGTCTCACAGTCTACACACAGACTCACAACCTCTTACTGGTTGTGTAGCATATGTGTGGTCATTGTTCGCCTCCTCATTTTCATATTGCGTCTCCTTAGGGGTCTTTATTTGTGTCTCTTTGTGGTTCTACTTTCCTATTTTGTGTCTCTTTCACAAAAAAAAAATCTTCTGAGATTTGACATGTCTTCGTAGATGTTGTGTGTCTCTTTCCGTTTGTCATTTGTCGCCTTGTGTCTCCGTCCTAGGCCTCATTCTTTTTAGAGTATTTACAGTTTTTGGTTTTCACTCTAGAATAGGATGAACAAAAAAAAATGGGGACACTTTTTGTGAACATCTGTAGAGGGCGGAGTCTCTGATGTGGCTCCACATCTGGACTCTCGTTCCCACACCGGGTCAAAGCCACGAGCAGCAGTTCGATCCGAGCGAGTCGCTCTGTAGGCGTTTCAGCAGAATGTGGGCGGGGCTTAGCTCTGTCTCACACACACACACGAGGAAACCATCAAACGTCACATTGAGGGAGATAGTTTGTCCTAACACTCAGAGCATTGAAGGACACGCTACTGATAGTGTGTGCGCGCGTGTGTGTGTGTGTGTGTGTGTGTGTGTGTGTGTGTGTGTGTGTGTGTGCGTGCGTGCGTGCGTGTGTGTGTTTGCGTGTTTGCTGTTGAGCAAGGCAGAGAAGAACGAAAGCAGCCCAACTCTCTACTTCTGCTTTTACTTCCCCATGTGCATGTAAAAATGTTCAAAATTTGCCCCTCCCCCCCTTTTTTTTTTTTTTTTTAATTTTTTAACTACACATTTGACAGCTTTACACATATATGCATTGATAACATGATGTGTGGGAGAAAGAAGGAAGCGGAACATCTTCTGCATGCATACAATTTTCTTTTAAGAATTGCCTGAACGCATATTGTTACAGGAATGTAGATCGCTCTATAATCTTGTAGTAAGTTGTATATAACCTCGCATTCCTGATTTATTTAGGATGTATAAAATGGTTGGAATGAAACTGCTGGAGCTCCCTGGTTGGTGGGAACAAGAAGTTGGGTGGAAACAGCGGCCAGGTGTGAGGCTGCAGACTTTTAGTCCCGTTTAAATTTAGTCTCGGCTCAAATTAAAGTTGAACATTGAAACTTGTTGGACCATTTTAAAACGGGCTTTTGTATAATCCTAATTTTGGTCCCAGACACACACACACACACACACACACACACACACACACACACACCCACCCATATTTGCTTTTAGATGTATATTTAGTCACTTTCTATATGCGTAATATTTCCTCCTTGGTTCCCATTGTGTCACTGAATGTGTGTTTTTTATGTACATACACACTGGTGACCATTGTTCATGTAGGTCAGGGACAGGTGTGTTTGTACCTGCGACCATTGTTGTTAAAGGGGCGAATGCGTCCATGTGACGCACATACCTGCACACGCACACACTCACAGAGATCCATTCATGCAGGGAGGAGGAGGAGGCAGGCCCGGTGGGTGTGACCTGATGCATGTGTGTGTTTCTGGTTTGTGTGTGTCTGGTATGTGTGTGTCTGTGTGAGCAGCTCAGTGTGAATGATGCAGCCGTAGAGGGAGGGAGGGAGGGAGGGAGGGAGAGAGCGTGCACAACGACCGCCACGCGCGCTTCTACCGCCACACTACTTTTTTTTTTTTTTTTCAAATCCGCAGCGCAGAGAAAGTTTGAAAGTGAAAGAAAAGGGCGCACATGCATCTCAACGCTGAGCAGAAGTCGCCAGAGTGGATGAAGATGAGGAGGAGGAGGAGGCTCGGTGAGTCTGTCTCTACTTGTTCTCTCTCATGAATGGAATGAAAGTTGAAGGATCTTCGGGACTGGGAGCAAGCACTGTGTGTTTGTGTGTGTGTGTGTGGGGGGGGGGGGGGGGGGGGGGGGGGATGGAGGTGAGTTTGTGCAAAATTTCAAAGCTCTTTATTTTTTTTTAATGATTTGGCTCAGAGAGAGAGAGAGAGATGTGAGTGAGCAGGGTGGAGAGGAAGTTTCTGCCGTGTGGTGATATAGTAAACCTGTCTTTCTCTTCCTTCTATTCTATTTTAAAAAAAAAAACTTAGTGAATGACTCTGAAGTTCTTTGACTGTGTGAATGCACCCGGGAGGAATTTTTATTATTCTTATCATCATGAAGTAGATAAAAAGCTTCCTGTGAACCTCGCTCCTCGTTCTGTAGTCTAATCTGAGACGGTGTGTGGGTGTGTGTGTGTTGTATGATAGTTCAAACACACAAAGTTTGCTTTCATTCAAGTTTGAGACAAACACAAACTTGTAAATTATGATTAAAAAAAAACAACACAAAAAACCCAGTTTGTGGTGACACTAAGTTAATAGTTGCAACACACTGGAGAGAAGTGCTCCCCACAATGACACAACATTGATTTTAATACACAATTGTTTCCTGGATTCAATGTTCTAATTAAAATACCTTTGTCACAGATTCTCCAATGAGGAGCTTGTGTAGGATTAAGCAACAGAATAAGTTTCACCCCCTCATCTCTGTGTGAAGGAGAAACTGTGGTGACCTGCAGGTGATGTAAAAAAACAAAAAAAAACAAAAACAAAACACGTATACTAATAATAATAAAATAATTTGAAAAATGAAACTTATACAATTCTCAGATGTTAACCTGCATGTCCGCAGGGGTTAATATGACAAGAATGGTTTACCATATATAGACAGTGGGGGATCTTCATACCTGGATGATTATGAATATTATATTAAATATTAAATTGCACTCTCTTGACTTTTATACATTTAAAGTGGTATTATTTTTTTTTGAATTTTTACAGGCCTATAATCCTCTCTCAGTTTCACAGTGAGTGACGTGGGGTTTCCCTGTCCCTGTTTCCTCCATTCATGTGGCAGAGAGCTGTCAACCCGGATGTGAGCTGAGCAGAGAGAGAGGAAGAGAGTCCTAAGTTGTGCGTGTGCGTGCGTGCGAGCGTGCGTGCGTGCGTGCGTGCGTGCGTGTGCGTGCGTGCGTGCGTGTGCGTGCGTGCGTGCGTACGTGCGTGCGTGCGTACGTGCGTGCATGATAGAGAATTGGAGGGAGTCTTTGAATATTTTCTTGGTCCAACCTTTATTTATAGAGGCTTGTTCTTTGAGGTCATAGAGTGTGTGTGTGTGCTGGCACGCGTGTGCGTGGTAAAGACAGCTCAGTCATTTCTTTATTCTACTTCCTAGTGACCTCAGCTGCACTAAACTTCCTCTTGTCATTTGCACCATTTTGCATCCCCAGCAGCTAACGATAAAGGAAGGAAATCGGTGACATTTCGCCTGCTGTCATGTCGTGTGTGTGTGTGTGTGTGTGTGTGTGTGTGTGTGTGTGTGTGTGTGGGGGGGGGGGGGGGGGGGGGGGGGGTGGGTGTGTGTGGTGCTGGCAACAAGATGACTAGATTATTATGTAATACATCTAAATTATTCATCCATTTTAAAGACGTGCACTGGCCATGCAAATGAGCTATGACTGATTTCCATCTGTGTGATGTTGTTGAAACAGGGCAAATTTAGAAAGAACACATCTATTTGAAGTCATGCTACAAACCTAAAAATGATAATCCGCTCTGTATGTCGAGCTTGTGAAATTCCACGAGGGGGCAGTATGACTTCAAAAACCATCTCCAACCAAAGTTAGGCTCGAAAATCCAAATCCTCTGAGCAAATGGTGCAGTGATGGCAAAGGGAGGCATTGAGCATGAACTGCATCATACGTTTTATGCTAAATAAATCTTTTTATTTCCGACTTTTCATCTTTTGAAACCTAAATTAAACAGTCTCACAACGTGTGTGTGTGGAAAAAATCAATAAATGAGTCTCTGACGTGTGGGTATTGAAGCTGGCGCAGGAACTGTGTGATAACAGGTTTCCTTTGTGTGCCGAGCTTCTCTGTAGACAAATTAGAGGAAATGTACACGAGAGGATGTTGCCATGGAGACGCAGGAGAAGCAGAGGAGAGTCAGAGTTGTGTGAAGTTCATGGAAAGTTCAACCTGTTCAGGTGTGCGTGAGGCACGGTGTAATTTGCCAGCGCATCAAGAAAGAGAGAATAAAACACAGGAACATGCCGAGTTAAAGCATCAGAGTTGATGTTTCATCCCGATTAAAGTCGGCAAGGTTCCAACTCTGAAGAAACCAAAGAATCCTAAATCTGGAAAAAGAGACTACAAAGTGAAATCTTAGATAAATGCAGCACATTTTTAGCCAGCATCCCTTTTTTTTCCCTCCATTTTGTTCTCCACCAGCTCCGGAGCCACTAGCCTGCTGCAGTTGTGAAGCTGAACACATGGATCATAATAAATATAATAATAATTATTATATTATATATATATATATATAAACGTTACGATTGGAGCTCTAAAGCCGAAAAAACACAAGAGGTGGAGCTTCAGATCTCAAGCGGCTTTTGTTCTTTGCATTGCAGACGGAGACGCAGTGGCGCAAAACAAATGAGTGGGCAGCTTTTACATCACACACACACATGCACACACACACACACACACACACACACACACACACACAGTGATAGTGAAATTATCTCTCGTCATCTCGCCGTCACGTTTGTAACCGGCTCCTCTGTGATGTTTCAGATTGAGTCTTTACACAGCAAAAATATGTTGCCTGGTGGATTGGTGAGTGTGCACGTTGAGGTTGAAGTTGTAATTGTACAGCACAGGCGTCACCACAGATTGTGTTAATGTACATACAAAGTTTTCACTTCCTCTTTTTTTTTCTCTCTCTACAAACATCAGTGGGAATGCTTTGCAAGTGAAATCCCACTACACGTGTTCTCCTCCTGGACAATAAAAAAAAAAAAAAAATGTCCTTATAAAGTTTGAGGTTGTCGTTAATTTTTTGTTTTAGGACAGTCTCTACAAACGAAGGTGTGGGGTTTTTTTTGTCTTTTGTGCGGGCGGGGTCTGGTCTGCACTGGTTTCCAGTAAGGGTGGATGGAGGATGCGAGGCGGTGGTTGTGTCGATGCCGCAGAGGGGTGAGCTGTCTCACAATCACACACTGTATGGGCTGCCACCGTGTGCAGGGCTGTGGGGTTTTTAGTCAGAGCTACTGGTTTCCAGTAAAGACCCGCACCCAGTGGCTTCACGTCAGAGGAAGTGGTGGTGGCGGCGGCGGCGGCGCTCTCTGTGAAACTGTTCTGAAAAAAAAAACAGTCACACATCACCCGCTTATCTTTATCTCTTCATGCAAAGTGTGTTTGGCCTCACGTGCAGATCTGTTTCATTTTTCTGCTGACGCTTCACCGGCTTCCTGTGGAAGGTCAAAGGTCAACATACATCTGTTTTATGCATCTTGATCGTACACATTTTTATCATAAATGATTTCGATTTTAAAGCTGGAAAAAGGCTTAAATTAGTGAATTGTATTATTTGTCACTTGATATGGGGCCAGTGTCGCCACCCCGTGATAAATATACACAGTGTTATAGCGCCACTTAGTGGAAAGTCACAGACGTGACATTAAGTCCAGGAATCCATATCTGCTTATTGATTTACACATCGTACATGTAGTTATTTTCTCTTTTTAATAGAAGAAAAACAAACCAGGTCAATAATATAATCTTAATCTGGGGTTTTATTACAGAATTTTTAACATGATTTTAAAGGCCTGAAAAGAGAATCAATATGAATAAAATGGTACAAATAAATCAATGACCGTAAACAATGAAAACTCTACCATATTTATATGCATAAATATACATTTATGGAATAAATCATGGGAAATCTCTGTATATAGATCAATCAATTAACTTAATTAAATGAACAATTTATTTCAGTCTAACAGCGTCTCTCTGCCTCCCCCTGCTGTTTGATACTGAACAATGCCGAAGCTAAACACTTTAAAAGACACTGAAATCAATTCTCTACATTTTATCCCAAAAATCACTTTTATTTATACGAACCACGTTTTTTTTTAGTTAATTCCATCTTTATCTTTCCAATTCATTTTATTACATCTTGACATATTTCTCTTTTTTTATTGTATTCTGGAAAGGCTGAAATCTTGATTTTTCTCTTTTTTTTTTTTTTTGTTTGATCTTTAGGGACCGTATGACGAAATCAATTCTCTACATTTTATCCCAAAAATCACTTTTATTTATACGAACCACGTTTTTTTTTAGTTAATTCCATCTTTATCTTTCCAATTCATTTTATTACATCTTGACATATTTCTCTTTTTTTATTGTATTCTGGAAAGGCTGAAATCTTGATTTTTCTCATTTTTTTTGTTTTGTTTGATCTTTAGGGACCGTATGACAATGATATCATCTATAAATGAGTTGTTGTCTTTGTTTCGCTAATTTGACCGATGACTAAATGTGAAGTATTGTAAAAAAAAAAAAAAATCCTTTGATCTGTTAGCTGCAGTGTGTTTGATGGTCTGATTGTTCCCAGAGGAGGCCAGTGTTTTCAGGCCTCCAGCATCAGTGGATTTTTTATTTTTATTTTTTTTCCCTACCTCTGTT